>JAMYXO010008597.1:0-10666 GCA_033310375.1 Conus canariensis
ATAGCAAACCCAACGGCTGTTAATATACTAACTATTGTAATCCCCCGTTCTCTGAACAGAGCCCTTATTCTTTCTGCTAACGTAGTATTTTCATGAAGTATTCTGTCTATAGTTTCTCTGATTCTGCCTGTTTGGTAT
Organism: Conus canariensis; assembly: GCA_033310375.1. Classification (NCBI taxonomy): domain Eukaryota; kingdom Metazoa; phylum Mollusca; class Gastropoda; order Neogastropoda; family Conidae; genus Conus; species Conus canariensis. The sequence goes on from JAMYXO010008597.1 coordinate 139, forward strand.
GCTATTTTTTCTCCGTTAGTAGACAACGCCGCTACCCTGTTTTTTCTTTCTATCCTTAAATCCTGTATTTTCGCCTGTATTCTAGCTTTTACTTCTAACCCTAAATTGTTATCATCTGCATCAGCCAGTTTAATTTTTTCTTCTCTTATCTCTCTATCTAGCTCACCAAGTTTTGACAAGTTGTTTTTTAGCTCGCCATTTATTCTCCGTAGAGTTTCATCAAGGCCCCTGAGTTCACGTATAGCAGCTTTAAGATTCCTGTGTACACTCTCAGACAATGGAGGATCATCCATTGTTTGTAAAGCTGCTTCTTCTTCAGGACTCAGCTCACGTTCTCTTTGACTAGGTAATTGAGAACCGGCAATTGTTTTTAACTGCGTCTCCTCATTAAAACTCGCCTCAATTTCTGCTATTGCTTCATCTGTTCTTTGACTTAATTCTTGAATAGAGATCATTTCTATTTCAGATCGTGTTGGCAGCCTTTGCCCCAAGTTCTGTAAAGCCCTAACGGCCTCAGGCCTTAGATCGCCAATAAGGGCTAATCGCCTTCGGTCGGCAACAGGGAGATTTCTAAGAATTGTGCTCTTGCTTAAAAACTTGGCCGGGTCTGGCTTTGTAGTAAGTCGTACAAGGCCTTTACTAGTCCTTACATACAGATGATTATTTTTATCCATCTTAAAATCAAAAGCACTGTGGCCTTCTGGCGGCTCTAGTCCTATGCTTTTATAGAATGAGTTAATTTTATTTGATAATAGTTCTGCACGAGCTGTAATAACTCCAGGGGGTGTTTCTTCTTCTAATGAAGGGATTAAAGAACCTGCTCCTTCAAGTTCATCTTGCAATGAAGGGCCCGATTCTGTTTCATCTTCTTCTTCAATAGGGTCAATCGCGTCAAAATCTTCATCCATATTTTTATATATATTCTTTTTTACTTTATAAAAATGAACTCATGCGGGATGACCTATATTTATCTAAGTATTAATAATTAAACAGTTTTGTGTAAGAGTATTAAACACATCAACTATTATTCTTCCGTCTTCAAGTGTGTTAAGAATTTGGTTGTGTTGAACTCTTGCAAACCTCTGTATCTGCTGCCCTGCTTTAAATGTGCTAACCGCGTCCATAATGGTTTTAGTAATCTGATGCAGGGCCTCTTTGTCTTTGTTTGTGTATTCTAGTACACCAGAGACAAGATTATTGACAAGCTTGTAAGCAGCTTCATCTGGATGGGCGCTTTCAGGAAGGTTGTTAAAATATTCAATTATTTGTTGTGCTAAATATGTAACAACGTTTGAGTCCTCTAGTGTTGGATAAGGAGCTATTTTGTAAGCATACATATTTGGTTGGGGTAATATATTGTATAGTTGGCTTGGCGACGGAAATTTAGTATTACCCCACCCTTGGCTGTTACTAGACTCAAGTTGGTCAGGCAACAAAGATCTTATAGACGTGTTAGGAGAAAACAAAGGACTAGAGGACGCCATATTTTTATTTATATTCTTTTTTGTTTTATAAAAAATGAACTCATACGGTTGTGACCTTGACCCATACAGAAAAGAGAAAGAACCCCATGGCGTAAGAGGTATAAGGCAGACTGTAATTAGTGTAAATACTCCATCAACAGTTCAGCCCGGACAAGTTTTAATAGTTAAGTTCCCTGATCTTGGCGCTGGCGATGTTATAATGCCAGGCACTGCTAAACTATCATTCAAAATAAATATTACATCGAAAGATCCTAATGCTACTGTTGTTGCTAATTTGGGCAGGGCAATCGTTAAACATATGGCAATCAAACTGGAGGGTAGAGAAGTCTTTGTACTAAGCGAGGCAGACATTTTTGCCCTCTATTCTGACCTATGGCTGCCTAAAAAAGAAAGAAAAGAGAAAGTTTATCAGGGAATACAAAGCCCAAACGGTCTCAAGCACAGGATTAAAGCGGAGGATGCAAAGGATGATGTTAAAGATGAGGCAGTAGCAGAAGCATTTGGCAACAGATTCTGCATCCCTCTAGATTTTGAGCTGTTAAAGACGCATATGCCATATTACCAAGGTGCACTGAAAGAAAAACTTACTTATGAACTGACATTTAATCCTAGCAGTTCTGTTGTTCTGTCTGAAGACCCTGAAGCTAAATACACAGTCAGCGACATTTCTCTTGAGTTTAATGTTGTTACTAACCCTGAACTGGCCAGAACAATCTTAACCCAGTATAAAAATAAAACAGTTATTTATTATGAAAGAGTTATACACTCCACTACAGAAAATAGAAACAAGCGAGACACTCTCTGGAACATACATCTAAATCAGTCTCTGAAGTCTTTAAAAGGAATTTTGTTCTTGTTTACTGAAGGAACAACTCCTTTTCATAGAGAATCAGAAGCGTTTTATAATCCAAAAATTGAGAAGGTTGACTGTGCAATAAATGGTAAGTCTGATCAGTTGTATTCGGGTCGCGGACTTTTACCTCACCAACACTTTGATGAAATAAGAAAGTTGTTCGCTGGAGGTAGGCAAAGAGATCCTGCAGTTGATCGTGTATGTAAAAAACTTCGCCTTTATGATGTAAGACTCGAAGACTACTTAATAACTAAATATGGGCTGTGGCTGGATTTTAGATCCACATTTGACAACCGATTGTTTGGAAGTGGAGAAAGGGTAGGGCAAGATGGTATAAAAATAAATATTCACAAGAAAGCAGACGGAAACGCACCAATACAAATTCATGTTTTTATGGTTTGTGATGCTCAGCTAAACATTGAAGAAAACAGGCTAAAAGACGTGGCTTATTAAAATGCAGAAGAAATATTCTAATAAAAACAGATGGATAGTTTGAAGTTTCTGCCCCAAGATCCGCACTGTTCTCTTATCTGCGGGATTACTGGGTGTGGGAAAACTGTCTTCGTACTTGATTTGTTACAAACAGTCTACAGGTTTCATTACGAGCACATTGTTATATTCTGCACAACCATTAAGCACAACAAGTCTTACAAAGAAAGGCAGTTTGTTTGGACAGACGATAATATATTTTTAGTTGATCCTAGCGACAAACTGAGCGACTGTTTAGACCATTACTATAGACTATTTGAGGGAACTGAAACACTGTTTATTATTGATGACTGTTCAGCTGAACGAGACATTGTTAAAAAAAGAAAAGCTCTGTCAAAGCTAGCCTTTAGTGGTCGCCACGCCTTAGTTTCTGTGTGGCTCTTAACTCAAAAATACAATGCTGTCTTAAAAGACTTTAGATCGCAGTTAAAATCAGTCATCTTATTCTATACTAAGGACAGGGATAGTTTTGAAGAATGTTTAAGTGAAAATTATATAATAAGGGACAAAGATGAGCTAAAAAAAATAAAAGAGCAGTTAGAAAAATCTAAGCACGCTAAGCTATGCTTACGGACTGACCCCCCAGTTCAATACGTTTGTTTATTGTAGATTGTTTATTATAATTTTAATACTAAAAAAATGTCTCGAGGGCCAGAATCAAAAGCGGAGTTAGCTCCTAAATGCGTTGCAGTAGAGCTAAAAGATCTAGCAGATACAAATGACTTTGATCTAATAGGAGTGACAGGAAATGTTTATGGATTTGAGTACACCGACGATGGGGTTTACAAACGAATAGAAATTGAAGACAAAAAACGACAGCAGTATCCTGCCCTGGAAGAGATAAGAAATCTAAGGGCAAACGATTTTGGCAAACACGAATACAAACTTCATAAACGAGAGAATGCTTGGGCGTTGCTTCCTGACATTAACTGGGATTTAAAATTTGAACTACGAAGCCCCCATGTATACTTTGATAAGAAATACAATTTTAGAAAAGCTTTGAATGAAGGACGCCTTCTTGCTAGCCTAGTCCCAGGATTACAACAGAAAAAGCAGATTGAAATAACTAAGCAGGGCTCTGTATATATGCTGCGGAAAAAGAAGTCCTTAGCTGAAGTGGGTGGTGACACCGTCGGCTTAGAATTTAACCCAAAACTAGAATCACTGCCTAGAAAAATGACGATGCTTTTTCGCTTATTTATTACTCCAAGGGAGTCTGATCCTAGTTTGCCAGAGCATACGTTAATCAGAGGCGTGCAAATAAAGTCTGAAAACTTGGGCGGGCCTCTTAGGCTTGTTATTGCTATTACTAAAAACGGGGATGAAATAAACCACCTTGTATCTTCTGACAAGGTTACTGTGATGGTTGACAATGCTAAACTAACAGTGCTTGATTTTATTTTTAATTAAGTATGTTGATTTTATTGCGTTTTACTCTGTTGATGAAGTGCTGCCAGAAGGGTTAATAAAAAATATGTACAAGATTAATCTTAATTAAAAACTTAATCTTAATTAAAAAATGGATGATCAGGCTCAAAAGTTTAGGTTAGAGCAAATAACTGAACTTCAAGAAGAAATAGAAAGTGACTTGAATAAATATAGGGTTACTAGAAAGAAATATGCTAAAGCTTTAAATACTCTTTCTTATGTAATTACTGGCTCATCAGCTGTAGCTAGCGTAAGTGCTGGGTCTAGTGTTGCTGTTTTAGCTACTGGGGTTGGGGCACCAGCCTCTTTAGCATTAGGGAGTCTTGGTTTAGGTTTAGGCGCTGTGTCTATGATTGTGAGTGCTGTTTTAAAAAAAATTAACGCCTAAATTACAAAAGCACACTGCCATTGTTGCCTTAGCATCAGCAAAACTTTGTTCATTAAGATTAAGAATAAGCAAATCATTACAGGATGAAAACATTACGGACGAAGAATTTCAGAAGCTTATGGCCGATGGTGAGGATTATAGACGACAAAAAATTGAACTTCAAAAGGAGTGGAGAAAGACTTTTACTTCACAACAGGTAGACACTGATGCAATTAAACAGAACATTGAAAAACAAACACATGATCGGTTAACTCTAAAATAGGTTAAAAAAAATAAGTTTAGCAAAAAAATAAATTATAAGTTTAGCAAATACTTTTTTTTTTTAACTAATCGGCACCGTGTTTGGTGGGACAACTTGCAGCTCTTCACGAACAAAGGATCTTTTAGGGGCAGGCTTTTTATTATTATTATTATTATTATGAACATTTATGACGCCTAATCAATTGAATGACCTAGGCGTTTACAATATCACAACAGACATCAAATCACACAATATATAACAATCATACATGAGAAAAAGGCATCAAAATCCAAAGCAAGGACACAAACTCACAAGCATGCATACACGCAAACACACACTCACACAGACACGAACGCACACAAAGCAGACACTCGCATCACACATTGCAAACGTCGGGTCACAGGGAAGACGAAGTTACCTAGGAAACAGATGAGTTTTGAGAAGGCGCTTGAATGTGGGCAGTGAGGGTGAGTATCTGAGAGAGCGAGGCAATTGATTCCAGGTAGTTGGAGCTTGATAGGCAAAGGAACGTTGACCAAAGGTTTTAGTGCGAACAGTGGGGATACTGTAGATACGAGTGTCACATGAGGAACGTAAAGCTCGAGATGGGGTGTAAAGATGTAACAGGTGGGTGAGATACTCGGGACAGGAAGACTCGATAGATTTGAAGCAGAGAGAGGCAATCTTGTAGGATATTCTTAGCTGAACAGGGAGCCAGTGGAGAGAGCGGAGCAATGGGGTAACATGGTTATATTTAGAAGTGCGGAAGATGAGACGGGCAGCATGACTCTGAACTCTTTGAAGTTTGTTGATGAGATGAGAGGGAGAGCCAGACAAAAGAGCGTTACAGTAATCCAGGCGGGATAGAACAAATGCGCAGACGTAGAAGAAAGAGTCTCTCTTAAATAATACACGGGAGGGGCTGTTTTCATAATTCTTTCAACTTCATATACATCTACGCTCCATATGGGGTCTGTGGCTCTAATTCTAACATCACCTTCTGCCTCTCCAGGAGCATACAAGTATCTTACTTTTAGTCCAAACGGCAAGAGTTTTTGAGTCCCCTGCACATCTTCAATAATGCTAATTTTTTTTAATTTGATCGCGTTTACTGGTTTAAGGCCTGTTGCTTTAAATTCTTCATTGTTCATGGCACGTAAGACTGCTGGCAATCTCCTAACCCATTCTGTGTTGCGTTCTCTGTCCATAATTTCTCTGTGATATTGATAGGTAAACAAACGTTCGGCTAGATTCTTATTAAAGTTTTCTACTAGGGCTTGTGACCGATGGTTGCCTGGGATTCCTCTCTTAACTGTAACATGATGTTTTAAAAACAGCTGGTTTACAGAACCTTTAAACTCTTTTCCATCATCAACTTGAATCATCCTAGGATACTTTAATGGACCTCGCATGTATATTTGTTGTAAAGCCACAGCCACAGCAGTTGAGCTTTTATCCGTTAAAGGCTCAGCGTCTTTGTATCTTGAAGCCATGTCAACAACAGTCAGAGCATATTTAAACTGTTTTCGTCTAACTTTGTCATGTGGAAGATACAGCAAGTCCATCTGGTGGGTGTCATTTGGAACTGAATTAACAAATCTAGGCCTTATTATTCTTTTTGGGGCAGGCAGATATATTTGCCAAATTGCCTGTTTTGAAAGCCAGTCTTTCGCATCTGATTCAGACACTCTAGCAGCTTTACTCAGTTTTTCAATAGCAGTCTTTCCTTTCCAATACCCTTTAGGAGAATAATATATTTTGTACTTCGTATTGTCCATATTTTAAATGCAGTTTATTTTACACAAGAAAGCGAGCAACAAGATAGACTGAGGCCATGCCAACTACAATAAAAGCTATCTCTGAACTCTTCTGTTCCTCAGATAGTTCATAAAAGTCGGACAGTTCTGGTGGCGGCGATGTTAGAAACTTCTTTCCTGTCACTAAGTAATACTCATTCATTGCGTCATCAAAGTCTGTAAATGTGTGCTCTGCATGACCCTGTTCTCTTAACTTTTTATTAATAAAGTCTAAGTGAGCAATTCGTCTTTTCTCGTAAGCGTCTCTTGCCTTAGCTAAATCTTCCATTGCCTTGTTATGGCGTTCTCTCTCTTCATCGGACCGCAATTTACTAAACATATAATTGCTGCCAGAGAAGGCCAAAGCATTAACAATAGCTCCTCCCACCATCAGAACCAATCCAGACATCTTTTTATAAATCAATATTTTCTAGATTAATCTGCCTATGCATTAATCTTTCTATGCATTAATCTGCCTATGCATTAATATTTTCTGGGATAATCCCCTGCGTAACAAGAAAGTCTTTTGAGGCAATCCCTGCAGTAATTACAACTATAACCTTAACAACATCCTCAATGTCTAACCTTCCTAGATCCGCCGGCTTCATTTTTAACATGTTTTTTGCTAACACGCTATAACCAATACTAAGGCCGCTAATTACAGCAGAATGGTAAATCGTATTGATAATCTTTTTTTCACTCATCTTTTTATTAACTAAAAAAATAATTAAAATAATCATAATACGAAAGACTGTCTATGTGCTTTTTAATCAAATAATCTTTTGTTGTTAAAGCTAAAAATAAGGCTGCAACTAGTCTTGGCGAATCTTCTATCTTTCCCATGTTGGGCGGTTTTATTCCTAGCAAACATTTTGCAAGGGTTGAATAAACTATAACACCAACGATAGGCACTGCATAATTAACCAGCGTTAAACTCATGGTTTTAAAAGTATTATATTATTTTTTATTGCTTTTAAAAATGGATTGTGACGAACTATTAAAGTGTGAGGAGCAGGCAGGCTACTCCGTAGACCACTGCCATAAAGAAAGATTATACTCTCTGGCCGCGTGTGGAAAAACTAAACAGTATTTAGGCACTGAACTAACTATTGAACAGATTCAGCAACTGTCTACATCAGACGTTGAGAAGTACTACGCTAGGTACGAAGCACAGTTAGGTTCAAAAATGGTTAGATCAGTAGGCCAGACAATGATTAGCCTATATGCTAAGTTAGTAAGTAAGATGGCGCCGGTTGATTCAGAAGAAGATTTAAAATACGACTTATCACAAGATCCGGTTTTAAACAAGTCCCTAGAAACTCTTGCATGTGACATGTATTACAGATTTGGGACTATGTTATGCCCATTCATCATGGGATTAATTACTTTTAATCATATTAATTTTGATCATATTAAATTTAATAGCAATAAAAAAAATGAGCGATCAGGAGAAGAAGATTGCGATGCCGCAGGACAGTTCGCAGGAGCAGAATGCGCTACAGAGCATCCCACAGGTGAATGTACCACAAGTGAGTAATGTTACTAAGTCTAAAAGTCCTGGACGTGTTGAGGCTGGTCGCAAACTAGCTGAATGGAACAGACTAAAAAAAGCAAACCAAGCAGCAAAACAAAAATTGTTAGATAGTAATACAACATCGCCGCCACCAACAACACAATTAACAACAACACAATTAACAACAACACAATCAAACGATAAGATGTATCATTATGTATTGGGAGCTGCTGTTGTTGGTGTTGGTGGGTTTTTAGCATACAAATACCTAACGCCATACCTAGCAACAAAGTCACAAACCCCCACAGTAAAAGAAGAAGAACCAGCTTCTGCAAAAAAGGGCAACCTCCTGCTGTAGACCCATTTTCTATGGAATAGTTTTTTAATGAACTAGATAAGAACTAGATAAGTACAAGTTAAGTTAGTTATAGAAAGTACTTTTTAAGTTAAGTGCAAGTAAATTACAAGTTAAGTGCAAAAAAAATAAGTTCTAGTTAGGTTCTTGTTAAGTTCTTGTTAAGTTCTAGTTAGGTTCTTGTTAAGTTCTTAAGTTAAGTACTAGTTAGGTTCTTAAGTTAAGTACAAGCCAAGTCAGTCAAGTTAATCGTTTAAAGTTCTCCAATGCCCTACAGCATATGAAAACTCAGGATTGACGTAAGTTCTCTTGTTATTGTTAGAGACTAGTGATTTCTTATTAACAGCAGTTGTGTTTACTTGATGAAGAGTAGAGCGCAGATTAACATTTGTGTGATGAAATACTTTGTTTTCAAAGAGAGCTTGCTTGTAGTTGTCGTGAGTTATATTTTTTTTTACAACTTCTTTACTTATGCCTTTAGCTTTTTTCATTACAGAAGTTTGGCTGGCAACGCTATACATCTTCGACCGTAAGCCAACATATTCTTGTATAACTGTCCCATTAAGTTCATCCTTCATCTTTCCAATCACTTTCTTGTTCACGGTTGAATGTAAAGGCGAATCTTTTGGGTAGTCGCATGTGTCGTACCACCCATCAACTCCTTTAGCCACTTCTGTTTCTAAATCCTTATAGAAGTCTTCAGTTGGGACGTCTAGAATAAAAGAGTCAGTGTCTGTGTAAAGAACTCTTGCTTCTGGGTACAGTGGTTTAAAGTAGTCATACAAGAATTCTAGCATCAATAACTTTGACAACTCTAATACGGTGAAGCCGATAAACACCGGTTTGTCTAACTTAACATCCTTTTTCTTCATCATAATGCCAACCAGGCTGTCGTTAAATCTTCTAAAGTCTTGATAGTTAGGTTTAGAGACCAGCTTAATTGCTTGGTTTTCTTTTGTAACTAATTTCACATCTTTGCGTTTGTGTGGATTTTCCATGGTTTTACCAAAACAACTGTTGTTCATCAGTTTAAAGAAGTCTTTTTCTGAAGCGTCGGTGGCTTGGGTTCTAAGATCGGTGTTCTTCATGATGTATGGCCTCATGAAAGGCTCTTGATCACAGATAATTATTCTGTGAACAGCCGTCAGCTTTAGCCCATGTCTTAAGTAAAACTGTAGGAGTCTGTAATGGCACACATATTTAGTTTTATGTCGAAGATTAGGTACAAGTTTAGGAGGTTCGATGGGGCTCATCTTTAATCTTTCTGCGGCTAGGGGGTAATCGTTGTGGAGATCGTGTAATTCATTAGGATATTCTAAGTCTACTTCCAAGATTAGTCCTATTGGATTATCGGGTGGAAGCTGTGACAGCATACCTAACACAATATTAACATCATGAGGTCCTTTTATCATTGTAAAGTTTCTCAGTGGAAGCGGTTGACTCATGGCCCATCCATACAGATTGTTAGCGTCTAAGTACATTAGATAGTTGGTCAAAGTCCTCACTGCAGAAATTGGAGCTAGGGGGTTTGTAGGAACGTCTGCATACAGCCTCATGAAACAGCTCTCAGTTGCAGGGAAGGAAAAAACCAGAGCCCTGAAAGCAATGGCAGAAGCGGCAGAGAGGTGTTCAAGCTGGATCTGGTCAAGGAGGAACAAAAGTGAACTTCATAAGGCTTAATTTCCCTACAAATATCAGGTGTCCCTGTGGCTCAGTGGTTAAAGCGCGAGTCATTAAGTGGAAAATGAACATGTCCAGAGGGTCATGGGTTCGAATCCCAGCCATGGCTCGTCCCAAGATGGGAAAAAAAGGGGCAGCAGATTAATAAATCCCGAAAAAAAACAAAATAGCCTTTCCCTCTTTTATTTTGTTATTTTTACATCTAATGAATTTATAGCCCCCCAATTAATTCTTTAAATTGACTGTTTCCCTCAAAAACCCCTATAGCTGATAATCGCAAAAAAACCCCCCCTTAATTGAC
>JAMYXO010008598.1:0-10665 GCA_033310375.1 Conus canariensis
GCTTCTAACTAATGATTCAACAGGGGCGCGTGCAAGAGCAATTGCAAATGACTTCAGTATGTCAGAAAGAACTGTTTTGGCATGGACTATATACTTTAGATAAAGTTGCCTTATCACAAAAAACAAAGTATCTCCAAGCTCCCAAGGCCTCAAAAGCAAAATTGTAACTTTTTCCCTTTTTTTGTAAATATTCAAAATTGAATGTAGCACTCCTAGCAAACACAAGTCAAAAATAGCACTTTCGACGTCTTCGCACACACCAGGATTGACAGAAAAAGGCTTGGAAACTTGCTATACACAGGTTTTTGATTCACCTACAAAAATGTAAAGGCCCGCAACAAAAATGATCAAAAAGGCAGCAAATCGCAATTGGATTTTTTTTTCTTTCTGTTTTTTTTTTTTTTTTTTTTCTGAACAAGCCATTTTTCAAAAAAGAAGTCCACAATCTGAAGATTTAGCTGATTCGTTTCTTTTAAGCCCCAAAAACCTTTTTTTTTCTTTTTTTTGTCTTCTTTTTTTTTAAGACCCTTTTCATCAGAAAATTTTAGCCGAACATGCCGATGAAATCACACAGCATGCAGAATGTAGACATTGGAGCTCTGTATCTCCTTTTCCCCTTCAAAACAGACTGCGAAACCTGTACACCAAGGGTGACCTTTGGCCCAGGCCACCGGAAGGATTGAAGACCCATTTGTTGTTGAGTAAAGCAGTGGCCCCCCCCGCCTTTTATTTCCTGAGACTGCTTCATCCTGAAACCCCTGGCCTTTCCGGAGCGCATGCAAGCTTCGACTGAAGAGTCTTGCGGAAAAGCATCAGAATCAAACACCTAATGAAAGAACAAAGTATTGTTTTTTAAGTAGTGGGGAAAAATTCTTAAATTTTCCCCGTAAGATATGCAAAAAACCAAAAAAGTATGCACGACAAACTTATGCACAACTCATGTAACAGCATCCCCTGTTTAGACTGAAACCATTTATTTTTATATAATCTTATGTTGCATGACACTTACAAAAAAAGAAAAAACCCCCTTGGGTTTAAGGGTGTGTCAGGCCAACGACAAGGCTAAACACCAAGGCTACATCAAAAGTTTTTATGCCTGCATAGTTATGCGGGGACGTCTTCCCGTGACAAGCTCCTACAGAACATTTTTCGGGCTCCAAATCCCCCAAATCAGAGTGTGGCTGCCCATGGGCGGGGGAATCAAAAACGGGCCACACGTAAAAGTTCTCATTCCCAGCTATGCTTTGTACCTAGGTTTAATACTTTGGCTGTTCGGATGATCCCTGGAGTCTTTACCAACAACTAAAAATAAAATCATGAACGAAGAACATCTTTTAGGGATAACACAAACATACAAGCAAACAACACACCACACACACAACCACCAACACCCCCACAACACACAACCCCACCCACCCCTACTAAAAAAACTAAAAAGCATGCTCCTAAACACACAACAAAACACAAAGGGTTTCTAAAAAACGCACACCACACCACACACCACCACCACAACATACACACAAGATTTGCACCTGGACACTTCCGGGGTCACCCCGTGTCCGTCCCCATGCGGCAGCGTGTTTGGCCTGGAGAGCCCAAGGCCCTGAAACGTCCCCCAAAAAGAGGACGGCAGATCCTCACCATATGCGGGCTAAATTTTCCACCCCTTTTTTCCCAAGCCTCCGCGACAAAAGCCCTGCTGCACCGATGGCTGCTGCACCGCCGCCCCGTGTCCTGCTGATGCCAAAGTTGATGGGGGACACAACATAGCTTTAGGCGAGGACTGGATGTCTGGAGCTTTCTGGAATGAGGCCCGAGGGTTGTTCTCTCCGTGCTTGCGGTTTTTGGGCAATTTGGCCACCCTCAACAGTAACCCCCCAGTTAAAAACAGATCTTCGAAAACAAAAACTTTAAAACACAAGAGAGTGGGAGGAGTGGGGGGGGGAAAACTGGTTAAGATCTTCTTTTTTTTTTGGATTTACAATATCATTTTTTTTTACAGAAAAAAAATAAGCTCACTAGGTCAAAATACTTTTTTTTTTGTCCGCCACAAAATCAAATGGCATTATTTTTCAGAGTGAATGTTTCATGAACCTTTTTAAACCATTCAAAATCAGTTTCCGAAACAAGTGACGAACAAGGCTATTTCGATTGGATGGCCTTTGAGTATGATGCGGCGGCCCTCAAACTTTGTGAGATAAATCCCAGCATGTTTTGGTTTTAGAGAGTTAGAAACACATTTAGGGTTTAAAATAATGTTTAAAAATGTAATCGCCCACTGTGCATTGGAAGCCCTAAAAACAACCCTGACAGGGCACCAAAAAGACATACAATTCACACTAAAATTCAATTCATGGCAGGGCTATTTGTCACACCGCCTAAGATTTCACCCTTCTTTTATTTTGGTGCCAAATGAACACAAAAAATTTTTTTCTGTATTCATGGGTTTTAAGTTTCATGTCTGATTTCTACGCGCATAGTCTGTACCCGGGGTTGGTAGCAATGCTTCATTCAAAAAAATCAAAACCTCCCCAGCGTTAGATTTTATTCCTCTGTTTTTCTTCAGTTCTTGATGGCTCCCTCAGTTTTCACTCTCCTCTCTTTTCTCTCTCTTCTCTTCCGGTCTCTCTTTCTCTTTCTCCTTCTCTCTCCCCCTGTCTCTCTCTCTCTCCCTTTCCTACATGCTCCGCACACCCACTAAATCCGCTCCCACTTATTTCTATTCCCCCATCACTCATCCAAACTATCACATCCCTAAAATTCTTTTATACATCCCAAAAAAACTATAAAACAAAAAAAAAAACGGTCAAAAAGACAGAGCTCCCAAAATGCCTCAAAATCACAGAGTGTAACATTTTGACATTTTAATGAGCACTCTGAATTTCAAAGATTCAAAGCAGCACCTGTACAGTTCTAAATCTTCCATAACATTTCGTTCACACTCCATTTCAGACAAACATGATGGCAGACCATGAAGATGGAAAGGCCCTTGCTAATTGTGTAGTTTTTGATATGTCAAAAAAATAAAAAAGCTGACAATGAAACAAATTGATACAGAGCAAAACTAAAAATCACCTTAGGATTTTTTCCCGTTTTTTCCCCTTCCTCTCCTTATTTAACGAGGTTTTTTTTTTTTTTTTCCAAAGGGGTCAAAAACCAAAAAATCTACATTTCCCTGTTTTGTTTACGCGCCACAGGCCCTTGAGCAACTTTTTCGTTTAATCTTTGATGTTTCTGCATACACTTCATCCAAAGTGTACCAGTTGGCATGTCAAGGAAATCCAGCATTACACCACAACTTTCCCTTTGGGGCAGCTCTGAAGGATGTCCCTATCCAAAAAAAGAGCACATCGGCTAAAAACCGTGGGTGTGTCCATGATTCCCGGGGCAGCATAAGCAAATAACTTGATGACTCAGAGGCAGCGTTCACCTGGGCGGGTCGGGCCCAGGGTCAGCCCCAAAGGGAAACCATTGGTCCATGTGGGGGCCGACGGGTGATAGCGGTCTGTGTAGCGTTCCGACAACCCCCCTTCCCACTTCTCAAAGCTAAAAGCAAACACCGAATTCTGTTTTGCTCTGCTTGCTTTGTTGATTTCCTCTGCCTCGGGCCAAGCAATCGGGTGAATGTCTTTATTTCATTTTGAAGGGTGTAAAATAAGACATTTTCATGTATTTCCCCTGCAAGTAACTGAGCATCACAATATACAGAAAAACAAAAAAAAAAGAAAGATTTGTTTCCAAGTATCGTTAAATTTCACCAAGCTTTTTCATTTTTCATATCTAAATATAAAAATTCCCCTTTCCCCTTTTTGTAATTCTTTACTTTTCTTTTCCTAGGTAGTGAAAAAAAAAAACCCCCTAGTCTTTTTCCGTTTTTGTTTCTTTTTCCTGTATAAAAAAAAAGTTGTTAATTCTACTTATTACCTACATTTTACACTTTTTTTTTTTTTTAAGATCAAAACCCTCATTTTCACATTTTGAAAAATCTAGAATTTGGGCAAAAGGGGGAGCCCCTGATTTATTTTAGTCCCACCCAATTTAAATTTTTTCACTCTTTCTTGCTTCCCCTTTTTTGGGATATACTTACTCCCGACGGCCAAAACACAGTCCCCCATGCCACCTTAAAAGGGCTCGCTAACATAAAGGCATTTGGACCGACAAACAGTTGTTTTTGACTTTGAAGACGGTACCCTGTCACCCGAGCCCAACATCCGCGCACTTGTAGGCTCCCGTAACATAATGGCCACTGCGCCTTGTTTTCAGAGCGGGTCCCTGCACCCTTCAGAGCGTTTCTCCTGCAAAAACGAATAAGAAGAACAAAAAGAAAAAGAATGCAGATGTTGTGTTTGTGGTGCAATGTCACTTACTTGGTGGTGTGTGGTGTGTGTGTGTTGTGTGTTGTGTGTGTGTGTTGGTGAGTCATGCATGCATAAAGGGAGGCACATGGTTGTGTGTGTGTCCTCGTGGTAATGTGTAGTGTTGGGTGTGTGGTGGTGTGTGTGTGTGTTGTGTGAGGGCTCCCAACAATGCTTTTGTCCTCATACACATGATAAAATTTTAAAAAAATTAAAAATAAAATCAACGAGACAACACTGCAACAAAAGTCTCCAGTAAGTACGCCCCCATGCATAAAAAATAAATTTTGATGTTCCTTTTGATCAGCATTGGTGTTTTTTGGTAGTGTAGGTGGGGTTGTGTGTGTTGTTGTGAGTGAGTAGGGTAGCGTGTGTGCTCATGCAGGTGCGTGATGCCTGCTTGCATGCATGCAGAGTGTGTGTGTGCACTGGTGGTGTGTGTGTGTGGTGTGTTGTGGTGGTGGACTCTGGTGTGACTCTGTGGGTGGTGTGTGTGTTGTGGTGGTGTGGGTGTGTGTGTGGTGGGTGTGTCGTGGCGCCCCCCGCGCTTGTAGCCAGGGTGGTGGGGAAAACTTCTTCTTCTTCCTAAAAACGGTTCACTCAAAAACGGAGTAGGCCCACCAGCGGGAGTTAAAAAGAAAATAAAAAAATAAAAAGTCGACCATTTGGGGGAAAATTGGAACTGCATTTTGAAAAAAAAAACAAGGCCAGTGGGCCCGGGAAAACCAAAAATAGAATTAAAATAAAAATGTAATTGCAGCCCAAAATTGATAAATTTGTTTTAAAGAGGCATTTTAAATTAAACCCCAGTGGTTCCCAGGGAAAATGGAAAAATTTGTTAAATGGCTTCAAAAAATTTAGGTTTAAAACCCGCCTTTCCTTTTTTAATTTAAAACTATTTTCCTTATGTCAAATTTTAGTCCCCTTTTTTTTTTTTTTTTTTTTTATTTTTTTTTTTTTTTCCCCTTTTCTCTGATAGGTTCCCTTTACAAACCGTCTGCTCTCTTCTGAATCTTTTCGGGGTTTATCAATGCCCTTCAGATGGTTAAGGATCCCAGACTGAGCAACCATATTCCATACTGGTCTAACCATGTTTTGTAGCAGTGTTTTTAACCTTTTGGGGGGCCCGTTGAATTACGATAAGAAAGCAAAGATGTTATTTGCTTTCTTACATACAAATGTAATTTTTTCCATTTGGATGACGGTCATAACACCCAAATATTTTGCAGCATTGGTTTCTTTAAGTAAGATTAGAATAAATATTCGTCAGTTGGGGACGTTTATTACACAAAGCAAAAAAATTGGCACTTTGGGGGTAAAATTCCTTTTTCCAAGTTTTTTCCCCTCTTTAAACCGTTTAATATTCTTGAGAATCGTGTATCATTTTTGCTTTGATTGTTCTATTACTAAGCTGCATCTGCAAAAAGCCTTTTAGTAGTTCCAGGAGAGAGTTTTCTACTTTTGTCATTTTTTATAAAAAATTTTAAGGAAAAAAAAGGGGGAGAACATTCCCTTGGACACCTGACAAAATGGTTTACAATGGGGTGATGGGCCCTTCCAAAACTTTGCGTTCTCCCCCAAAAAGGAAAAATTGCCCCTTTTAGCAAAGAACCCCCAAAGCCGAGTGTTCAATTTAAGAGCAGGGGCCCCCATGGGCAACCTTACAAAGGCTTTAGAAAAGTCTAATAAAAAGCATCTATTTCGTCTGTTGTTAAGACATTATTAAATCAAGGAAATTGTTATAAAATTGGGGTCCACAACTCTTTTCACGATTTTTTTTACTCTGAGTAAACAGGGGCCATATTGTTTTTGGACTATATATTTTCTGAAAAAAACAACGAAAGCTGATAAAAGAAATCTCCGTAAACCCGCTTCTTTGGCCATGCGGATAGTCCCCGTCCTTTGCTTGGGCGCTCAAATTTTGGCATGGCCCACACCAACCAAAACCCCTTTTTTTTTTTCCGTTCCATCAGCCATTTTTTTTTGAATATAAACAAAATTTTAAACTCAAATAAATAACCTGTGCTACAAATTCTGTTGTGAGAGGAGGCAGTCGATTTGTGCCCCTGTCATCGTGTCTTTTTTGCTTTCCCTTTCATGTGTACATGCAGCTTAGTATGTGTACGATATTCCGTGTGTGCCTGTCTTCTAAGAAAAGATTGTTGGCTCTGTAGTGAGTGTGTCAGCTTTCAACAAAAAAATGCCAAATAAATACAACCAATTTCTGTTCCGCAAGCACCAAGGCTCACGACGGGTCGAGGCCTCTGTGTTACGCCCATTTTGCCTTTGGTCACAGAAATTTAAATATCAAGATGCTCTTATCTTGATTTCGAAAACCCCAAAAGAAAATATGATTTGTTTCCCGCAGTTGTTTTTTTTATTCGTGGTTTTTTGTTTTTGACAAAAAAATACAAGCATTAAAAACTGTACAGCGTTTTAGGTTTGAGGGGGATCGAGGAAAAACGATTCTTAAAAAAGCATATTCTGAACGTGTTTTGGGAAGCCAAAACTTCCAAATTCCCGGGAAATCCAAGTTCAGCCCCTGCAGCAACGCTTTGTTGCTAGTGAGGGGAAAGGGGTCGAGCTTGCAGACCCTTTTACGTGGAGCAAAGTCATGGCAGCGAATACTGGGTAGGTCATAAGCTATATTTACTTTAAAAACATGTTCCCATAAAACTGAATATGTGGCATGAAACCCTTTCCCACGGAAAGAACCCATTGTCCTTTCCGCGCCCTAGCAACAACCGAGGGGGATTTCGCCCCTGATATAAATTTAAAATGATTCGAAGACAGCAAAGAAGTCGTAGCATAATTTCCCACGAAACGGAAATTGACCGGGCAGGAATTAGTCACTAATTCAGTCCGGGCTGACAAATACCTTCATATCTGGGCCTATTTAGGCTTTTCTTCTTCTCTTTTTCTTCTCTTCCGAAATAGAGCCGGGCCGTTTGGCGAGAGGCCTGCGTGTTTCGTTGTCGCTTTGCTTTGTCCGGCTTTGTTGGCTTGATGAGCTATAAATGGGATGGGAGGGTTCAAGAGAGACTGGGGTGGTTGCGTAGTGGGGGTGCAGCTCAGGGGGCTCCCGAACGCCTCCAGGTAAGGTGTGTGGGGGTGGTTTGGAAGGTTCCACCCCGATGTGCGGGGAAAAAAAGGGGTGTACAAACTGGATGGGTTTTCCCCTCCCGGTGGATCTTCTTTTTCCTCAGTCCGTTTTTTGAAGGCGTAAAAATTGGGGGGGTTGAGGGGTACCACCCTTTTTGGGTACGGTAGAGCATCAAAAAACCTATTAGGTGCCGACGCTCTTTGAGGGTCCCCCCTGAGGTGTTAAGCAGCCGTGAACTGCGCCTGATGTCCCGTCGGGAAATTGTTAAAAGGCTATTTGCTGCTCTCCCCTGAAAAATTTTCCCAGGATTGGGGGCTTGTTGTAAAATTTGGACCCAAACGGTGGAGCGTATTCCCGTTAGGTCACCAGGTGGTATAGTGGCACTTTGATTCTTGGGAGCGTCCCTGAATTTCTTCTGAGAAAGCCCACCATTCTGTTCCCCTTGGCTGCCACGTTTCCCTGCGGGTCCAGGAAAGATCATCCGCCATGGCAGCCCAGGTACTTAATGGGAGCCACCGATCCAGTGTTTTTCCTGAAGGAACTATTACAGACCTTCAGGCACTCTTTTACTTGCCAAGCATATTTAACATTTGAAGGGCGACGAAGGGAAAAAAACAAGCGACAATAGAAAAAATTAACCCTAAGCAATCATTTCCCACAAGATTTTAAATAGCGCATGTATGCAGCTGCGGAAACTATACTTTTTGGGTCCCAATGGGGCACCTTTTTTTCATTGCCAATTTTTTGTTTTTTCCCGAGAAAAACCGGTTTAAAAAAAAGATTTCCCTGTGCCAATAATCCATGTTTATGGGAAAAAATGAAGTAAAAAAAAAAAGGGGAAAAACCATTTTTCTGTTTGCAGATTTTGCAAAGATGTGCGCAAAACCGGTGTACTTTACTTACCAATGCCCGTTAAACCTAATAGAGACCCAACTAGGCACAGTGCACCACACCCCACACCACCACACACACCCACAAAACACACACACACCACACCACACACACACACCGCACGCCCCCCACCCAACACACACACCACACTCACACCACACACCACACCCCCTACTTTTTGAATAATAAAATGAACACACTTATCAACAAGACTCAACATAAAAACCCGTACACTTTTTTTTTCATTTTTGGTTTTATTTTTACACACACAACACACACACACACACACCACCACACACCACAACCACACCCCCACACACAATTAAATCACTGCTCTTCAAACTACAAAGCAAGGCTAAAACAAAATCATGTGAGGTAAAATGCCCCCAAAAACTGCCAAGATCAAAAGAAAATGCTGTGCGGCAGTTGCTGCAGAACAAATTTGCACCAGGGTTTTCCCCCCAAAGGATTCTTATAAAATAAGGACCCCCCAAATTTTTAGTTTTGATGGTGGAACAATGAACACTTGGCTGTTGAAAAAAGCAAGGGTTGAAGAGAGTTTGGAATCATGTGTCCTGCAAACATTGTTTGGGTCACCTGTCTCTTGGCCCGATTTCTGGGGTGGTAAAATATCGGGGGAATGGCGGAATTTGGTGCTGGCTGTTTTTTGTAGCATGATGAGGTCAGATCTGACTTTGGGGATACCCCAAAGGGGATAATCAAGGGTTTCCGGTTTTGGTAACAGAACCTGGGTTCAAGACCCGAAATAGCTGGTAATAAAGTGACTGTCTGTCGTTGGGTTCACTCCATTGTCAGTGTCTTTATTTTCTGTTTCTGCTCGGAAGGAGTGTGTGTGTGAAAGTATCGGTGTGTACACCCTTGAACTGTTATGTGCATGTGCTTGACAATATTTCCTAACATGCACAAGACATAGACTGATAGAGGGTGTGCACAATGTATATTACATATATTTTGATTTTTTCATTTTAGCATTTTTTGGGACAGACACTGAAGCTGTGAAAAAATTTCCAAAACAAAGAAACCTTATCCAATTTTGGTCAGTTAACAAAATGGCTTTGAACTGATGCCTGTCAAAAAACTTGTTGTCCACATTTTCATCAGGGGGAAAATCAGGGATTGCAAAGCCATTGCCCTGAAACTGGCCCGGGATGGAGCCAAAATTGTCATTGCTGCAGATACAGACCTCACCCCAAAGCCCGGCACCAACTACACAGCTGCAAAAGAAAATTCGTTTTTTTCATTTTTAATCATACATTACAGTCATTATTGTGCTTTACAGGGTAATGTTTATCTCCTTTTAATTGGAAAGGAAGAAAAGAAAATGTCAAGGTATGAAAATGAAAAGAAAGATATAATCAGTTTGATGAGTAAAGGTACACAACAACAATTTGTTCTTTGTTTGTGTTATTTAAGGGATTTTTGAAGTATAATGGGTTTCTTTAAAAGATGAAGGGTATAAATTGATTCATTTGTGTTACAATGCATTGAAAAGGGGTTTAATGTGTATTTTTTCAGGGTGTAAAATTTTAATGGGGGTTTTTGAAACAAGGGGATAAATTGGGTTTTTTTTTTTACTCGATTATTTTTTTCCCCCGCTTTTCAAACGGGGGAGACTGGGGGCAAAGCTCTTGAAATTTCTTGCATCTAACGTGGAAAAGGCTGGGGGCAAAGTTCAGAGTATTTGCTTTGCTCATCGTAAATTTTTTTTTGCTTACAACAATGGAACAGACGAGGGGAAAGCATTGTAAAATTTTTTTTTCAGTATCTAACAAAGGAAAAAAATGATGGGAAAGCTTATTTAATTTTGTTTCATCTTATCTAACAATGGACCGACGATGGAAAGCCATTTTAAATTTTGTTCATCTTTTCTACATGGAAGAGCGAGGCAAAGCTTCGTAAATTTTTTTTCATGCTTACAACAAAAGGGAAAAATTTGGGGGCACGCTTTTTGTAATTTTGTTTCAAAGCTTACTAACAATGGAAACAGCGGGGCACAGCCTTGAATTTTGTTTCATGCTTATCTAAAAAGGGGAAAAGAAGGGGCACGCTCATTTTTAATTTTTTTTCAGCTTACAACAATGGAACAGTGGTGGCCAGCTCTTGAATTTTGTTTTAAAACTATCTAACAAGGGAAAAGACTGAGGGCCGCTCATTGAAAAATTTGTTCAGCATCTAACAATGGAACGCTGGTGGGACAGCTCATGAAATTTTTTTCTGCTTTCTAACAAGGAAAGCTGGTGGGACAGTCAGTAATTTTGTTTCTGCTTATCTAACAATGGAAAGATTGATGGCAAA
>JAMYXO010008599.1:0-10664 GCA_033310375.1 Conus canariensis
CGTTAGACTAAGTTTTTGAAATTTTGCTGCTTTGCAAAAGCAAAACTTTGTTACTATTGTTTTAGTTTTTTTGTTTTCAGCGTGTAACTTTTTCCCCTCTTTTTTAGGCTGCGTTGAGGGCTTATAAACCACTTTTTGAAGCCTTATTTTTTCGCCCCCACGCGACTTCACACCAAATATTCCCCCAAGGTTGACGCTTTCTTTGGGGATTTTTTAATTGCTTTTTGGGTTGCAAAATCTGCACCTTAATAAATTTTTTCTTAAATTTTCAAAATAAAAATTTTTTCCAAACCTTTCTCTAACAGATTTGATTAAAATTTTAAAAAGACGAACCTGCTGTCAAAATGTTTTGAAAAGCGCCCATTACCTTATTTTCATTAAATTAGTGCATTCAGATTGTAGATTTTTTTTTCAGGCCCTAAATTGGTTTTCAATGGGGAGATGATCATGCCTAAGGTATTTGATGAACCTCCCAAGTACACAAATTTTGTCGGGGGAAACTAAAACAAATCTATCGATGAGAAAACGCTGATCTACGATCAGCAATTCTTGTTATAGGGGCCGAATTAAAATGGTTAATTTGGGCGTTGATTATTGATGGCAAGGTACGTTTTTTTTAACAAATTAGGGATTTTCGGACCACAAACGTGTGGAATTAAAATCGCCAAGAATAACCCTTGTCTAGAGATCTAAACCCCCTTATCCAGTCAGCTTCACCTTTAGACACTCCATCCGGGATAATAAATTTCAAAATGTGAAATATTTCCCATAAACCCTTTAAATTTTCTATACGCAAAAATAAAACTTTTATCATTGAAGAACACGGGGTTTTGCATGGTTGAACTAAGATTGCAAGCTACATATGTACAACTTTTTTTAACGTTGGCTTTTACCTCACTAAACAGGGGGGTAGAAGAACCGTTAATTTGGGGTAAGTCTTTTTTTGTGGCATTCAATACTGAACACAACACGTCAAAAGAACCTTCTGCAAAAAATTTTCCAAATATAAAAAATTTCCCTTTCTTCTACTTAAATTTGTAAAACGAGCAAATACCATAGGTTTTGACTTGTTCAGGCCTCATACACATCATGTTATTCGAAAGGGAAAAAGGGCTTAACTGAGAATACCACAACAAAAACCCCAAAAAAAAGGGATAACGGGGACAGAACTTCTCTTTGCGCATTTGGATTTCAACAGGCATTGGACAAAATTTGTTTTAAATTCAATGAAACAAAGCATGACATCAGAAATTTTTTTTAGGATGGAACTTTCACGAAGATTTTCAAAACATTAAATCTTTTCAAGATAAAATTTTTACAGTTTGTTTTTTGAACGAACTTAAAAGAGTAGACTTTTCTTTAAAAGAATTTGGGCACGATTTTTCGAAATTTTTTGATGCGGTCCATACGTCTATTTGAAGCAATACTAGTTTGTTTTGGAACTAATATGATTTTGGAAAAATACGTGGCCCCAATTAAAGGGGGGGCTAAAATCCAAAAAAGTGGGCAGGGGGTTTTTTTTGTTAAACCTTCACTTTCCTTTGACTCAAACCGAGGAATAAACTTGAGGGGGATTAGCTTTAATTGAATTACTTTTTTCCCGGCACCCGGGGGCTTTTTTTAATCCGCACCTTTACCCCCCCTTTTGCTCTTTTGAACTGTGATTTGTCTGAGACCTCAGAAATGGCATTTTGGAAGACTTACTTACCGGCCAAAACACTAATTTAATCCGGGGGGCACCAAGTAAGAGCTAAAAGATCCCGAACAGTTTATACAATTTTGGGCCCTGGTACACTTTCCAAGACATGGGCTTTGGACCACACTTCCACAACGGCTAGCCCGACACGCAACTTTGTGGCCCCCATCTGTGCACCTAGTACAACGATAGACAGGTGGTAAAAAAGGATAAACAGAGAAACCCTGGAACCCAAAATTTTTTTTGGGCGGGTTGATTTGAAAAGTGATTTTTAGGGCCTTGATTCACTTCCATCTTATTGGAATCTTTTAACAGAAAAAACATGACTCATTCTTCTTAATTCAAAAACGACAAGAAAATTGGGCTTTACCCACACCTTGGGGTGAAAACCTCGGGGACAGAACATTTTATTAAATTCCGACAAATTGGTTGTTTTTTTGGTCGTTTTGTTGTCGCGAAGGGCAACCACAACCACCTGCCGGGGAGAGCTGTTTCGCCCGGGCAGGGTCCAATGGATTTGACCCAAAGCTTTTCCCAAAAAATCCCCAGACCACTCAGTGGGCAGTCCTTTTTTCGTTTTTTTCCGAATACGGGAAAGGGAAAAAAAAAAGATTTCTTTGGAAAAAAGTTGGTTTTGGGGAAAGATGTTTCCATCAACATTTCGGGATGGGGATGATGAGGGACGAATTTGCGCAGATACATTGGCGAAAAAACGAGCAAGATTGTGACTTTTTTTGCTGTTTTAAAGGGGTATCAACACACATTCTTCTTCAGACAACTGTTTTTTTCCCCACCAAGCTTAATTTTATTTAAAATAAATGCTTTTTTTTGCCATGTTTAGGAAATTTTTTTAAACTAAGATTCTTTTAAGTGGTAAACTTGAGATCACAAAAACCCAAAATTCCTTTTCTTTTAAAATAACTGCACTGACTTTGGGGACGCCTGCGATCCTTTTTTTTCTTCTTTTTTTTGGAAAAAAAATAGAAACTAGGGGATGGGGGCAAGGGGCGGCGGGAAAGGGAGGGGTGAGTAGGAAATGAAGGGGGGTGATTTGGGAGGGAGTTACTTTTTGGGGCAATTTAAAAAACACACACACACACCACACACACCCCACACACACACCACACCACACCACCACCACCCCCACCACCACCACCAACAACAACAAAAATAACAACAAAAACACTTAAAGCAAAAAAAGCAACAAAAAACAGAATCCAACACCCAAAAACACAGGTTAACGGAACCCACACAATTAGACTATACATATTATGGGTTTGATAAAATAATAAACAGCAACATGGAAGTCGGGATAGAAAATTATTAATAAATTTTATATAAACACTTGTTTTGGGTTTTTTTTAAACAAAGAAGGTCTTTTCAAATAACCAGTCCCCGACTGTCGACTTTTAAAGAAATACTATTTAAGAAAACATAATCAATTTGGAAAATTTATTTTGCAGCGTGTCCTGTATCTACTCTACTAAAAAATTTAAAATCAAATTAACACTTGTAGGATCAATGAAATCTGATTTTTGGGATTAACATGGGCACAAATTTGGGTTTTAAGAGATAAAGAGGTGGGAGAAGTTAGCACCACACACTGACTTGATTGTAACGGGAGAATCCAGATGCAAGAAAAAAGAAAGCAAACACGCCAGCACACCAATTTTTCGCTGGATAATACGTCAAGACGGGAGACGGGGGGTAAAAAAAAAAGACGCATAAACGAAAGAATGATTTGAACTGCCGTCGAATTTCAGCGGGTCGTAAGACCGGCTTCCACAAGGTCAGCATCAGCGAGGACGCGAAGCGCCGCAGTCATCTGGACGGCAAAAGGATGAGGGCGATTGTGTCGCACACGGCGGTTTTTACCAAAGGGAACACAAAACCAGGTAACGAAAGAAAACACGACAGCACACGCAAATTTTGCTGTTTAATGACTCAATATCAGGACGTAGAAAAAAAAAAAAAAAAGTCCAAACAAGAAGCACGTTTTGGGAAAATTTAGCATTCCCCAAAGGGCCCCCGCGGCCACAAACCCCCGCAAGACCCACCCCACACGACACGGAGGACCGGAAAGGGGCCGCCACCCCAACGGCAAAGGGGATGAGGGATTTCCCCTTCCATCACCGGACGGCGGGGTTGCCAACAACAAAACCCAGTCCGGGCCCCTCGAGAAGAAAAACGCCGACGACCCGGCACAATCCACGGCGATACAGGAACGATGGCACAAAAACCAAACCACCAAGACCCCCGAATCCCAACGAACACCCCCGCCCGTCAAACAGTCCAGAAAGGGCCACAGCCAACAGCGCCAGACCACCACTCAGCCAGGCAACAAGGCGAAGACCGTCCCGCACAAGACACAAAACGAACAACCCAAACAAACGACCAACGAAAACCAAAACACCGCCTCCCCACAGACAGCACCACACAAACCACTAGGTCCACAACTTTCAGAAGAGACTACGGCACTGTCTGACACAACGAAACAAAACAACAGAGCATACACCACCAAGACTCGCGTCCGGGTTAATAGAAATGACGACACACACACACACACACACACACACACACATTGCGTGCAAGCAGTGCTCACACACACACACACACACACACACACACACACACACACACACACACACACACACACACACACACGCACACCACACAGCGTTCAATCAGTGGCTCAATATCTGGGGGTATTTAGATTTTTATGTGTTCATTTTTGCGGTTGTTGTTTGTTGTTGTTGTGTGTTGTTGTTGTTGTTTGCTTGCAAGAGGGAAGGTAGGGAAGTAAGGATGGATTTAAAGGGGGGGGAAATTTGGTGAGTGGTGTGTGTGTGTGTGGTGTGTGTGGGTGTGGTTGTGTGTTTTTGAGAGGGAGAAAAGAGAGAGAGGCGGGTGTGTGCCCGCGTGCGGCACCCATCTGCGGCGTGCATTTTTGGTGGTGTGTGTGGTGTGTGTGGTGGTTGTATTGGGTGTTTTTGTGTGTGTGTGTGTGCGGTGTGGTGTGTGTGTGCGCGCGCGCGCGCGCGTGGACGGGTTAAAGACGTTTTAAATATTTTTCAAGACATTGAGAAGACAACGGTGCGGGTTTTGGAGTATTTGGGGGCGGTCAGAATCCTCTGCACAATTTCCGCTCCACAATCATGCACCCCCCAGCTAGAGGTGTTACAATCACCCGGGCCCCTTTTGGCGACTTTAGGGTGCAGTTACATTTTCTCTCTTCCTTGGGACAAATTTTAAATACTAGTGGGAACACCCCCACTGTTTTTGGAAGGATGCGGGAGCTCGAGGGGGAAAAAGGGTGGTAGGGGGAGGGAAAGAGGGTGGGGGGGAAGTGGGTGGGAGGGAGGGGGGATTTGCGTGTGTGTGAAAACGTGATTTTGCCCCTTTTGGGTTTGCGGGGGTTTTTTTTTCTTTTCGTTTAAAAAATTGAAAAATTCATGTTGAATCTTAGAACCCGTTTTTTTTTCCTTTTTTTTTTTTTTCTTTTTTCCTTCTCATCTTTTTTTGGAAAATGTTTCCTTGAGGGTGTAGGGGCTCGCCCCTCTCACGTCTGTGTCTGTCTGTCTACGTCTGGCTGTCCCTCACTCACTGAATGTGTTTGGTTGTGGGTGTGTGTGTGTGTGTGGGGGGTGTGGTCTGCGCGCACGCGCGTGCGTGTTAATGTGTAGCATCTTTGCATTTGAGTGTCTTTAGTGAGTACGTGCGTGCGTTTGTGATGAATATCATCATGCAGAATTCCTTTCGGGCCCATTTCTTTTTGTAAACTGGACGGGGCCCCATTTTAAAATTTTGGGTTTTCAAATAAAGATTCTTCATTCTGTTTTTGTATTGATAGGTGTGTGGTGTGTGTTGTGTGTGTTGGTGTGGGGGTGTGTGTGTGTGGTGCGGCGTGCTGCGGCGTGCGTGGATCGGCGTGCGCGTGCGCGAGCGGGGCGGGCGTCTGAGTGTGCATGTTGTGTGTGTGGGTGTTGGGGTTGTGTGTGTGTGTGTGTGTTTTTGGGGGTGTTGTTGTTGTTGTTGTTGTTTGTTGTTGTTGTTGTTGTTGTTGTTGGTGCTGCTGTTGGTTGTGTGTCGCGTCGTGAAGTAGCGGCAACAGTTACACGTTTCTGTTTTCGCTGGGTTCACAATTGGTCAGAATATCAGCGCCACTGCTGGATAACTCTTCCCGATTCTTTGAGGTACGGACAAAACCAGACTTACCCCCCTTTCTGCACACCACTTCTGCCATGCAATCTACTTTCTCAACCCTTTGCACTGCAGCCCCCCTCCCTCTTTCCTCTGTCTCTCTATCTCTCCTCTCCTCTCTCAGAGAGGGAGAAAGAGAGAAGAGAGAGAGAGAGAGAGAGAGAGAGAGAGAGAGAGAGAGGGAGTTAATGTGATTGGCGAATCACTCGCCCACAATTGTTTATATTATTTCGAAGATATGTATGTTTCTTAGTTACAAAGAGAAGTTTTAATTGCTAGATATGCTTCATTATATGCTATTTGCAGGGTACAGGCCGATGTAAAAAACACAACAATAGAAAACAAATACATGCGTTTGCTTATTTTACACATGGAAATAAACATCCTCCTCTCTCTCTCTCTCTCCTCTCTCTCTCTCTCTCTCTCTCTCTCTCTCTCTGTGCGAGTTTGTGTGCATGTGGTGTGTGTGTTGTGTGTGTGTGTGTTGTGGTGTGTGAGGTGTGTGTGTGTGTGTGTGTGTGGTGCGTGCGTGAGTGCGTGCTGTGCGTGCATGCGTGCGTGCGTGCGTGCGTGTGTGTGTGTGTATGTGTGTGTGTTGTGTGTGTGCTTGCGTGCGTGTGTGTGTGTGTGTGTGCGTGTGTTGTGTGTGTGAGAGAGAGAGAGAGAGAGAGAGAGAGAGAGAGAGAGAGAGAGAGAGAGAGAGAGAGAGAGAGAGAGATCTTTCATTATGGAGGAGTGACATGTTTTGCCTTTTCCCAACAGTTCATGAGGAATCCCTCCCCAGCCTCCACACTCCTAACCCCCCCCCCCCCCTGCACGCACACACATCTCTTGTTTTTCCTACCCTTCGCCTCCCCTTTTACTCCCCCCCCCCCCCCCCCCCCTCGCCTCGTTAAGTTCCCTCGGCAACCTTCAGGCCTGGGACGTCAAAATTTTGTTTTTTTTTGCTTTCCCTGAACCGAGAAAAAGTCAAAGAAAATTTTTTTTTTTTACTTATCTCTGCTCCTCCTCCTCCTCTCCTCTCCCCCTCTCTCTCTCCTCTTCTCTCTCTCTCTTGTGTGTGCCCCTGTCTCTATTTTTATATGTATGTCGTCCCGTATCGTCTTCGCTGTCTCTCTCTTGTCTCTCCTGTGTACCCTGTCTCTGCCTCTTCTGTTTTTTCTGTCTTTCTGTCCTGTCTGTCTGTCTGCCCTGGCCTCTGCTGCGGTCTCTGGTGCCTCTTCTTTATCTCTATATGTCTTTCGTTTCTGCTGTCTCTCTCATTGTCTCTCCTCTGTGCCTGTCTGATCTTCTCTACATCACTGCTCTCTTCTCTGTCTTCATTGTAGTGTATTACCAAAAACTTGGATCTCAACCTGTCATGTCTTCACTAACGTTAAATTGGCTTTTTAAAAAACTTCAACTGTCCCCTCTCTCGGGAAAAGCCTCATGATCGCCCCTATCCCAAAAAAGTCAAACCATTTTCCCTCAAGACACCCCCCAGCGCTCAACATCCATTGTGAGGAATTTTTCGAAAGAGCAAACTCAGTCACCTCCTCACTGAACGCACACAAGATCGTTATCGTTTGCATACAAACCAACAATGCACAGACAGCCCTCCAATTTTTACACAACCTTACACTCACCGGGAAAAACAATTCTTTTTTCGTATTCTTTTTATTGTTTTTTCATCAGCTTTTAACCCTCCCCCATTTTTGACGCAAAATTTTATCCTTAAGGCAGACCCGGGCGTACCTGGGGATCCAGATTTCCCTCCCAGATCCCATCTGCCTATCAATCTGCATGTCATCGTCCCTTTGTTCCCGGGTTCCCTAAAGGGTACAGTTCTTCTCCTGCCCTTTTTAAACTCGACCCCAACACTGCTTTGGGAAAAGAAGAAACGCCAGTTATAAAAATTCAATGATACACCCCTTCAAGCCCTTTTTCCAATTCTGATAAAACTTTTTTTTTGATGAAGTTGGCTTTTCAGCACCGGTGTAAAAAAAAATTATCTTGCGCTTAACTTTTAAAAAAAAACAAGGGAGAGTTAGATTTTAAAAGCGAAAAATTTGCCTGATCTTTATTAGAGGAGAAAAAGTGGAACGATAGATGAATCAAATATCGGGGACAACGTTAGACAAAAAGCTCACTTTCAATACACACACCAGTCCCAAAAAAAAAACCAAACCAGAAGGGTTTTCCCCTACGCAAATTGAGGAATCTGCAGTCCAGCCAAAAAAATATTTAAAACTTTTCGGAGTTTTTTTGATCTCCTGACTTTTTCATCTTTTGCGGGGGAAGGAAATCTTATCGAAAAACAAAACCCTTTTGGGATGCGTTGTGAACATTTTGGGGGAAGATTGTTGGTGAGAGACAGGAGAGAAAGAGTTGTATGAAAGGCTCGTCCCAAAGGCTCGTCATTTGGTGACAGTGGGAAACACGTTTGCGCGACAGTATGACTCCTTCCTCAGGCAACGATTTCGTGTCCCCGACTAAGCTGATGCGCCAAAAAAGAGCTTTTTGTTCAAATCCTTTGCTTTTCTTAAAACAAACAAGCATGAAGAAAAAAGATGGGGATCACCCTTTTATAAAAACATGTCGCATGTTTATTCGTGAGCAAGCGAAAAAGTATAGATCTGGAGTTGTGTGTGTTGGGGGTGGTTGTGGTGTGTGTGTGTGTGGTGTGGTTTATGTTGCATGTCCGGACGTGAGGAATGAAAAGTCTGGGGAAAATTTTTTCTTTTCTTAAAATTTTTTTTGATAAATCACCCTCTCTCTCTCTTCTCCTCTCTCTCTCTTTTCGCCCCTCTCTCTCCTCCTTTGGCGGGCTTAAAAGACTGCCGGGGGGAAAAAGATCCCCCCTTTTTCTGAATGGGATTTAATTCGTTTCTTCTCGGGCCCGGTGCGTCAAAATAACAAAACCCCCCCCCAGGGAAAACCCCAAACCCCCCATTCTTTGCCCCTTGAGCCCTTTTGCCCCGGACCCCCCCCGTTTTTTCCCAAACGCAGGACCGGGACCCCTTTTAATGTTATTTGGAAACCCGCCTCCTTTAAAAGGTGAATTGTAAAATTTTTCCCCCGAGATCCGGCGCTTTATGTTTTAAGCGGGTAAGCCTTAAAGCACTTGGAAACGACAATCAAACTTTCTGGTAAAACCTTTCCATCAAGAAAAAAAATTAAAAAGCTTTTTAAGAGCAAATAACCGCAGTGAAAAAAGAACAACCTTTTGGAAATAAATCTTTTTTCAATGTTAAGGGAAGGGATCACAAAACCACCAAACCCCAAAGACCAAACTAACCCCCATAAAATAAAGCGAAAGATTCATATTTTATGTAAATCAATTTTTAACAAGAACAAAAAAAAAGGGATTCTCATTTTAGTAATATTACCATAGGAAAGAAAAATCGCTTGCTTCATCAAACCAAAAGGGGGGAAAGGGGATTTGGCATTTTAAAAAATGTTTCAGCGAAAAGTTGCTTCATTAAAAGAGGAAAATAATCAGACAATGAAGTAATTCTTTTTTATTCCGTACCTCTAAAACGTAGGGCTTTCATCAAGTTCAAAGTAACTGAGTTGGGACTGTTCTTGCTCGTGCGATAGCTCAAGACAGAGCATCCTATGTTTTTTTAAAGGAAAACTCCTGCCCTCTGTAAGTCATATCAATTGATGCCCCTTTGGGAAGCCCCAAAGCAATTTTAAATGCTAAGGAATCAATACTAGTTTAAATTATGTAAATCGTCTTTGGTGCAGTGAAAAATACTTCTTGACCAAACTTACAATCGACGAACTGTCCCAAAGGCACATGGATAAGATTAGATCCTAATTTATTAGAGGGATTCCAGTTTAGGACTCCATAACGCAATTTTTTTTTCCTTTTCCTTTTTCCACAGATGATTTATATTTTACACCAAAATAATTTTTTATGAAAAATAACGCTAGAAATTTTACTTTTCTTACTTTTGAAAATGAAAGATCACCTATTTTACTTTACAGCGTCCCTACCTTCAAAAACGATTTTTTTTTTGAAAATAATAAAAAAAACCGATTTTCCGTTGATAAGTTAAAACCGTTTGAATTTAAAAATTAACAAATTACGACCGCAAAATGAAACTGTTCAACAATTTTTTTACGTTTTATTTTGTTTTTGTAAAATTACAATTTACATTTTTCCCCCATTGCAATTCATCTGCATAACAGCAAAGTTCCCCTTTCTGCAATCTGATAAGATCATAAAGCACAATGAAAAGGATTGGAGAAATGAAACCCCCTTGAGGACAAAACCCCTTAACATATTTTGACTTGACAGCAACCCATTTTTTTTACTTGTAGCGTTCTTTTCCCAAAAAAAATGATTGTAAAAACATGTGGAAAAAGACCTTAATCCCAATTTCATGAGCTTGGGCAATAATTTAAAATCCAAACAGAATCGTACGCTCATGAATTCAAAAAAACGTGGCTAAATAGAGTGCGCTTAGCCAAGGCTTTTTTGACGTGGAAGCTAAAAGACAACAATCTTACACCCCCCCCTTTTCGAAACCACTTGAAATTTGGGAAAATCCCATTTTTTTCAAGGAAATGTTCAATCGAATTTTATTACCTCTCAAAACGTTTTCCAAGTGAGGAGCAAAGAAATGGGTCGAAAATTAAAGATTTTTTTTTTTGATTTTCCTTTTTTAGGATAGGTCAACTGTTGCCTTTTTTTCCCAAGCCTTGGCAGCTTTCCCGAATTCCAGCTAATTGGAAAACTCTAAAATTTTTTCAAAAAGCTTGTGAAAAGCTTATCATGTTT
>JAMYXO010008600.1:0-5000 GCA_033310375.1 Conus canariensis
CACACACACAACACAAAATTTTATTTGTCCCCCTTTTTCTCCCCCCCCTCCCCCTCCCGGGCCCCTTCCTTCTTCTTTTTTTTGTTCCCCTTCCCCTTCTTCCCCCCTTACCTTTTCCCCCCTTTTTCTTCGATCTCGTTCCTCTTTTTTTCCCCCCTTTTTTTTTCTCCTTCCTTTTCTGACCCCCTTTTTATTTCCCTTTAAATCCCCTACCTCTTCCCCTTTTTGTTGACTTTTTTTATCCTTGTGTGAAAGGGGGGAAGACAAGGAAACAAAAAGGGGGACAGGAAAGGGTGGGGTGGTGGGGGGGGGAGAAGGAAAAAAAATAATTAGAGGGTGCCCCCTTTTGAAAAAACCCCCCACTTTTTCTCCTCTCGCGATTTTCACCATTCCACTCCCCCCCCCCATCCATGCCCTCCCGCAGTATATGGATATAGCCCCTTTGTGTTTTTGGGGTGTGTGTGTGTGTGTGTTTTGTGTGTGGTGTGTGGGGTGTGGTTTTGGGGTTGTGTGTTTTGAGAAGAGAGAGAGAAAAGAGAGAGTGTGTTTTGTGTGGGGTGTGTTTTGGGGTGTGTTTTGGGCGTGGGGGGCATGCGTGAGTGTGTGTTTCCGTGCGTCCAGGTGCTCCGTGCGTCCGTGCGGCATCAGGGCCGTGCGTGCGTAGGGGGGGGTTTTTGTGGGTGGTGGGGTTTGTTTCGTGGTGTGGTAAAGCGCGCGCGCGCGTGCGCGCTGGATCCGGGTGCGTGCGTGTTGTGGTTTCTGTTGTCTTCCCTTTTGCTGTCTCGTCCATGTGGGTTTTGTGGGCTTCTTTTCTACGACACCACATTACTACTACTGCCCCCTTGCTACCCCCGCCGCCACTACGACGCTGCTGCTGCTGCTACAACTCCACTATCATTACTTTTTCCCCTTTCCCCCCCCCCCCCCCTCCTCCTCCCCTTTTCCCCCCCTCATCTGTTTCTGCTCCCCTTTTTCTGTCAGCTTTGTTTCTTGTTTTTTTCACTTCCTGGTGCTGCTTCAGCTCACCTCCACAAACCTTTTTCCCTCTCCCCCACCCGGCTTCTCCTTTGCGTTTCCTCCGTCTCCCCCCTTTTTTTTTTTCTTTTGTTGTTGTTGCTGCTGCTTTTTGTGCGGGGTTTTTGTTATAATTGTGTTTTTTTGCTGTTCTTTTTTGTTGTTTTTTTTTTTTCTTCTTCTTCTTCTTTTCTTCTTCCTTTTTTCTTCTCGATTTTTTAGTATTGTTTTTATTCGTAATTTCAACCCCCTGGACGAAGATTCCCAAAATTTCCCAAAAATTTTAAAAAAAATAGAACTAAAAACAGTGTCTTCCAAAAACCCCTCAAAATCCTAATCAAAAATGAACTTTCAATAAATCTGATTCAGAAAGCTTGTTTGTATATAAAATATATATATATATATATATATATATATATATAAATAAATAATGCTGAACAATTTAAGTATGTGGGAAAATCAAGTGCAGGCTAACAATTCTTCAGGTCGTTATAGGTAATGACTTGGCAAAGATTTTACCTTTTAGAAAAAAAAAAAAAAAAAAATTGAAGATGAAGATAATGGGAATATATTATAAATATGAGAAACCCTTGCACTAGCTCCTGAGGGAACCAACGTAATCCCCCTCTCAAAGGCACAACTAATTGTATTGCCTTCTCTAGGCTTTCGTCCGCTGGATCGGACTCATCAGGGAGACACGGGCTGGGTTGTGTCTGTGCTCTTGGTGTCAAATAGGAGACACACCACAGTCCCATATCTGAGGGTTCTCACCACCAAGGTCAAAAAAAGGATCCAACAGCACCTATATATATATATATATATATATTATAAATATATATATATATTAAAAGCAAAGTTAAATCAAGCTGCAAAAAAACCATCTACAAATTTGTTTCAACGCTGTGCGGTCGTCAGGATTGTGATAGCTTGTATTGCCAGTGCCCAACGTATATATATATAGCTAGCTGCTTGGTACACAATGTTGTTGGTAAAAGGCATTTGTTTGCTTAGGGGCACTGTTCTTTATTTCTTGACATCTATCTTTCCAAAAGACCGTAAATTTATTATTAAGATATCAAACAAAAACAAACATCAATTTATCATTTCATGGTATGCGAAATCTAAAAATGCCATCGATTCCGCCAAACAAAATGAAAATGCAGCACAGAGAAAAAGAGGGAACGAAGGAAATCTTGTAACTGTACCAAAAAAGAACAGTGCCCCCTAGGCAACAAATCCTTTACACAACATTGTGTACCAGGATTTCGGTGAGCGAACGCCGTGCCGTGCAGACCGCGTTGTTCGTGCGCTCTCCAACCTGTCCGAATTTTGAGACTCCGTTCCCTGACTTTGGCGTTTTTTGATCCCTCCGCGCAAGCAGTGACAATGGCTGTTCAACCCGTAATTTTTGAAAAACCGAAGTATTCCGGACTCGATGTCGACCGTATCTCCGGCTTGGAGCTGTGTGTGTCCGCAGAAACGAACGTCAGGACAAGGCAGTATAGTCTGTGCTCAAGGATATCAGGGGCTATGGAGAAATTCTACCCTGCCACTCGAGATGCCAGAATGTTCTTCTGGTAAAGGCATTACAGTTCGCGGTTCTGTCTTGCAAGTTCTGGACATGAATCCATTCATTCTACATGATCAACAGGCGAAGAAAAACCGGCAACCAAAGTGTGGATAGCGGACTTGCCCTTGTCACTGGCAAACATCGAAATTATAGAGGCGAGTCTAAAGAAAATCGATTGAATTGCCGCTCGACGACAATTAGACAAGAGCGATACAGAGACAGTGACAACAAGTTGATAAGATTTGAAACCCGCAGAGCATTCGTCTTTGTAACTGTGCCATCCACGGCCACTCGATTCACTCGCTGAAGTTGGTCCTTTCCACAAGCAAAAGTCTACCAAAAGGATCAGAAGTCGGCGCAAAAGACATTTGACGTGTTCCAAGTGCCTACAAACCGGGCATCATGCTTCCAATATGTGTCAACGAAGTGGGTATGTCGCGCATTGTAAAATGGCCAGGACACAAACAAGGAAGTGAAACAGTGTGCAGTGATGACAGCAAAGCACACTCACAAAAAACATGCCCACAGACAAACCAAACAGTTTTACAGATAAACAAATGTGAAAGAAATGGCAAACCAGACTCACAGACAAACAGAAAAGGAGAGGCGACAGGAAATAACCTGGATTTCCAGCTACCTCCAGCTGTATGTTCAAGTCACAAGGGAAAACAGGGGAGGGGGCGATGAAACAAAAAGAAAATCAATGATAAAGATGTGCGAAACCTCTGTAAAGCACTTCAGTCTAAAGCAAGGGTGGGAATCAAGGAGAAAAGGAAGGCGACAGAAAACAGAATAGAGGTCGGCCCCAATCCTCGACAGAACCATTCTTGATCCCAGTCTGTCCCCGCAGGGATCACTCCAGGCATCGCTTCCGAGACTCCAAAAAGGGCGCTATCCAACGGTTCTCCTCCAGTCGGCGTAAGCTGTTCAGGGAGGGAGAAATTAACGCAGGAGAGAGGACCGCGAGGAGTCTTTTCGGGCAAGACTGGACCAGGAAAATGGACTCAGGCGTCTGTATGGGGCTAGTCGTCGTTTCTCCTCCCACGTCGTCTTCTTGTTATGGTCTGCGGCTATGGCTCTGGCCCCGAGGTATTTTTTATCTCTTCTGGTAATTAACAGATCATCTGTTTACTTAAGGGGTTCCCAAGGATATCCTCCGTTATACGGCGATCAGAGATAAACCTACTTTTTTTTGGTTATGGATGAAATTGCGAGTCTGTTCTTTGAACTGTCGGGGTTTATAAAATAGATGGAAGAGGAAGGGCATCTATATTCAGAAATTTTAAAAAGACAAAAGTTTAGATATAATTAATTTTTGCCATACAAGAAGCGCATATCAACAGCAAGTAATAAAAACACATGGGAAAAGCAGTGGGGTGGAAGCGTATACGCACAGCCAGGGACCAGTCACAGCAAAGAAATGTAATTTCTAAATCTCAAAAAGTATCTGGGGGGGAGGAAAGGTTACCCTAGTACAAGTCTCAAGAACGCTTGAACGTCCTGAATATCGAGTATTGTTATTCCTTGATTTACAGTTGCAAACGTTTTATGCTCCTAACGATCATAGGGAAAAAATACTTTTTTTTCGAAGTCTGCGGGAACGAAGTGGATGAGTGGTGAGGAGAGAGAGAATGAATCTGGTGAGATTTCAATTGCGGATTTAGATAAAAGATTTTAGACATTTTTTCAGTAAACCGACACAAACAAAATAGTGGTAAATAATTTAAGTCAGTATAAACGCAGTCAAGGCTTAATCGGAACTCCTGGAGATTTTTTTTCCACCCTGAAGAAAAAGAATATACCTGGAATAGATTTAACCCTTTTATAGCAAGAACGGCTAGACTTATCTGCTGGTGACAGAAGAATTTATGCTCCTCTTGGTTGTCCATTGAACTCTGTACCATTCCGCATTCAGATCACAGAGAATTGTACTGATTTTAACGAAGGAAACTTTTATCAGAGTCCATGTACTGGCGATTTAACAATAGCATATTACAGACAACAGGAATTCGTTGAAACATGAATCTATTGGCTTGTAGAAATGGAGAATGAAGGAGATGATATGTGCTTACATGGAAAATGGGAATGGATAAAAATGAAAATTAAGGAATTATTGTATCGAGTACGGAAAACGACTTGCTTGTAATACGAACTAAACAAAAATCGATTTACAAAAAAGAATTCATAGATCTCGAATCAAACATCCTACGTAACCTTCAAAACAAAAGAACACAGATTGATTTTGTTAAAAACAAAACATGAAATATGAACTATTTGACTTGGAGAAGACAAAAGTAAGCCCAAGTGAGATCAAAAGTTGAGATGGATAGAGGAAGGGGGAAAAAGAACAGCAAATACTTTTGTAGCTTAGAAAAATCCAGAAGGCAGACAAAAGATCATGACAAACGAATTGTGT
>JAMYXO010008601.1:0-10662 GCA_033310375.1 Conus canariensis
GTGTGAACTTAGACATGATGGCTTAATTTTAGACAGCTATGGGGTATGGCAGGATAACCCGGAAAGCAACCCCCTTTTTTTCGTGTTTTTCCCCGACCCCCTTTTCCCGGGCAGAAGAGCCCCCCACCGGCCGATGCGGCTTGCCCGGGGGGCCGCTTTCACAGATGATGAGTGTGGGCGAAAACCGCGTTAGGAGCGGCGAAAAAAGCGGGGGGCGGTTTTCCCCCAGAGACTGCGGTGGCGGGGAAAAAATTAGGGCCCCAATGAAGCGGGGGGGAAATTTTTTTTTCCCGGTTTTGACCCGACGGAGCCCCGGGGCAACAGCGGGGCAGCAGGAGTAGCGCCGTTTTCCAGAGCACAAGGGGAGGGCGGGTTTTGGGGGGGGGGCCCGGAAGAAAGGGGGGGTGTCCCGTAGCCCCCCCGGGTGGTTTCCCCCGGGCGGAACCACGACCCGAAGGGCGGGCGCGTTTTTGCGAGATGGGAAACCGGCGTTTCTCCTTGAGGCCCAAAAGGGGGGGGAGCTCCTTTTCCCCCCCACCTGGGCCCCGTTGGGTGGAGAAACCCGGGAAAATTTGCTTTTCCCACCGGGGCCCCCCGATGGCCGCCACCTTTCGGACCGTAGACGCCCCGGGGCCCGCGCAGGAGCCCAAGTTGTTTGTGGAGGAAAAACCCCGGAGCCGTTCGAACTAAATGGGGGTCGGGGGGCAAGGGGAAGGGCAGCCGGGGAGTTTGGGGGGATTCCCCGCACCCTTTTTCCGCCAGCACCCACTCAGACCCCGCCGCCCGGGGCTCGGAAATGCCAACCGAATGGTGGGACGGAAGGGCGGGGCGCGCCGGGGGGGCAAAAGGGGGGGAGACCCTGCCGCGATTTAGCTTTGCCCCCTGTTCCCCCATTAAGCAAATTTTCCCAACCCCCTGCGGAAGCTAAAAGGCCCGGAAAATTTTAAAACTTTAGCCTTAACGCGGGGGTGCCCCCCTTTTGCTTGGCGCCCTTTGGGGTAAGCCCGGTTTTTCTGACGTTTACTTGTAGTCGCCCGAGGGGGCGCGATTTAATTTGGGGCCCTGTCTTTTTTTTTTTTTCTTTTTTTTTTTTTTTCCTCTTTTTTATCAGTTCCTTTCAATGGGGTTTTTCCTTGGGAGGAGGTTTTCCTTTTTTTTTAAAGTTTCTTACTCTGGATTGCCCATTATGACCAAAATTTTTTGGTGTTAGGTTTTTTCTTATTTTTGGGGTTTTTTATTTTTCAGTTTTTTTAATTTTTTTATTTTTTAATTTTTATTTTGATGATGATTATGGGTTTTTGTTGTTATTGTATGTTGGTTGTTGCTTTACTACTATTTTATTTTCAATTTTTTTTAAAATTTTTATTTTTGGGGGAAAAAGTTTTAAGGGTATTGTTTGCTTTTAGTTATTCTTTTTATTATTAATATTATTATTATTATTTTTTTTATCTTTTTAAAAAATTTATTATCCCCTTTTTATTATATCTCCCTCATCACCCCTTTTATTTTTTCTTTTCTTCTTTTTCTTCTTTTTTTTGTGTTTTAATAAATCATTTTTGTATACCCCCAAATTTCGGGCTGGCTTCTCTTCAGGGGCCTTTTTTAAATTGGGGGGCCCGAGACACAAAAAGGTTGGGAATAAAGCTCTCTTATCAATTTTTGCCTTTTTTTTCATTCCCCTTCTTCTTTTTCACGTTTTTTTACATTTGTGTGAGTCCCCCCGATATGTAAAAAATAAGGCATTTATTTTTTGGGTTAGACCTTTGGGTGGGGGGTTTTGCCCCTCTTTTTAGCCCTTAAATGAGTGGGCCGAGAGAGGGGAAATTGGTATAAAGTTGGACCCCTCATTTTTTGTCTTTTTCCTTCCTCTTCTTTTGTGATTTAAAATATTAAAAAGAAAATACAGGATATTTTTTTGGGTGTAGGGCCTGGGTTGGGGGGGTTTTTTGATTTTTTGCCTTAAATGAAATTTGGCCCCCGAGAAAAATTGGGTTAATAGTCAGCACCCTCTTTTAGTCTTTTTTTTCTCATTTCCTCTTCCCCTTTTTTGATGTACCCCATGTATTTTAAACAAACGGATAAAATTTGGTGTAGCCCGGGGTGGTGGGTTTGCGCTCTTCGTTTTTAAAAAAAGTGGGCCCCAAGAAATAAGCTGGTATAATAGCTCAAACACCAAAATTTTTTGTCTTTGTTTCTCATTCCTCTTTTATTTTTTTAAGATGTAGTATGTAAAAAAAAGGAAATTTTTTTTGGGTGTACCTTTGGGTTTTTTGGGGTTTTTGGGATTTTTCAGGTTAAGTGAGTGGCCCGAGAGAAAAACAGTGGTACTTTTTCCCCTTTTTTTCTAATTTTTTTTTTTGGCCCCTTTTTTTTCTTTTCTTTCTTCTTCTTTTCTTTTTTGCCCATGATCCGGACCTTTTTCTAGCTTTTTTATTTTTTTATTTTTGTCCCGGATGATGGGCCGGGTGCAAACTTCCCTTAAGTGGTGGGGGACAACCTTATCATAAATTTTAGTGTATTTTTTCTTCCTCTTGTTTTTTCTTTTTCCTTTCTTCTACTTTTTTATGTTTATGACCCCCCTTGACATATACACAAACGGGCCCAATAATTTTGGATTAACCCGATGGCTGAATCTTCAGCCTTAATTTGAGGGGGCCCGCGGAGAGAGAGAGAGAGAAAGCGGGGAAAAGAAAACAGCGGGTAAAAATCGGGTTTCATCACCCATCATTTCTAGACTTCTCTTTCCCTCTTCTTTTGTGATGATCGGGACCTTTCAGGCAAAATGTTTTGATGTAGCCCCAAAGGGCGGGGCGGGCTGGGCTGGCGGGTTTTGCATCTTCCCCTTGAGGGGCCAAAAGAGACAACCAGCTGGTGCAACCAGCTCCTCCCCCTCATTTCTAGTTTGTTTTGTTTTTTTTTTTTTTTTTTCTTCTTCATCTTGCCATGATAAACCCAAGTCATACACTACACATGTCTATCTTTTGAGGTAGACCTGGAGGGGGGGTTTCCTGCATCTTCACCCTTTAAGTGGGGGGCCCGAGAGACGAGCTGGTGTCATCAGCCCCATCATCATCATCATCATTTTCATTTGTGTTCTTCTTCACTTGTATGTTCCACCATGACTTATACATACACATGTTTTATAGTTCAGCTATCCCATCTTCCCCTTAATTTGGAGAAAACCTCTTCACCCTTAACGAGGGGGCACAAGGGGGAAACCCAATTTCGTCACTTTCACATCGTTTTCTTTTCTTCTTCTTTTTCTCTTCTGATGATGTTTGGATGATGAGGCTCTTTCTGTTTTCTGTCGGTCTGTCCCAGAAATCTTCAGCCGTAAAGTAGTATTTTTCTTCTCTCTCTCTCCCTCCTCTGCACCCTTCACCTTAAGGAAGTACGGTTTCTCTCTCGCTCTCTCTCATCTTCCCCTTTAAAGGTAGTACGGGTTTCTCTCTCTCCCCTCTCCCCTTTTCTTTTGCATCTTCAGCCTTAAGGTATAACCGAAGAGCCCTGGTTATTTCCCGCCTTTTAACCCCCCCCGCTTCTTCAGCCTTTTTTTCCCCCGGAAAAGGAGAGACTTGTTTTCCATGTCTTGGCAGAATTTTGGGAAATTTTTTTTTTTTTCCCCCAAGTCTATGAAGGGAAATTTCCCCCCCAAACACCACCTTGCGTGTGGCTGGGGCCCGGCGTCCCCCCTTCGGACTTTAAAAAATGCGCGCGGGCGGCAGCATCTTCACCCTTAAGCACCCCTGGGGGGGAAAAAAAAGGTGGACCCAGCCACCCCCTTTCCCCCCCCCCCCCCTCCCCTTTTCAGTGGGGGAAAAAGGGAAAGGGGGCGAATGCACACACCCCCCCTTTTGGGCAAGGAGAGAAACGCCCCTTTGTGGGGGAAGAGGACAAATTCCCCGGGCCAAGGCTGAGTCTCAATAGATCGCAGTGAGGTGGCTGCTCTACTAAATACGACCCCCCCGACCGAGAACTAGGTTTGTCTACGAATATTTGGGGCCCGCCCCCGTCGATGGGGTTTAATACGTTTGGTCCCCGCGCGCGCTGCTCGGGCGCGGGGCCCCAAAGAAACCCAAATTCTGTGGCTTCACCCCGCGGACGCCCTGCCCGGGGCCGTCCCCGGGATCTTGCCTCCCGACGCGGGCGGCACTGAGAGTTAAACGTTACAAAAACCGGGCGGGGTTTTGCCCTTTAAAGGGGTTTAGTCATAAACCTCAGATGGTAGCCTCCACCATTGGGTTTTTCAGCCAAGCAGTAAAAACCAAAAATTTTGAATCTGCGGTTCCCCCGTTTCTGAGCAGAATTTCCCAGCAACGACTTTTTCATCAGTAGGGTTTAAAAATAACCTGTTTTCACGACGGGCTAAACCCACTCACTTCCCTATTTTGTGGGTGAAAAATCCAAAAGCCCTTTGGGGAAATTTTTGCTCCCAATGATAGGAAAAACCACATCGAAGGATCAAAAAGCAACGTCCTATGAACCGGTTGGGGTGCCAAAGCCAGTTATCCCAGTGGTTTAAATTTTCTGGGCACCTCTTGCTTAAAACTCCTAAAGTCAAAAGGATCATAGGCCACCTTTTAAAGGTCTGTATTTGTACTGAAAATCCCAAAATCAAGGGGACTTTTTTTCCCTTTTACTCTACCAGGTTTCCGTCCTCGCTGAGTCGGGCCCTTTGGAAAACCCGCTTAACCCTTTTTACAGAAATTTCCCCCCCCAGTCAAAACTCCCCGCCTGGGCACGGTCTTCCCGGGGATCGCCCTCGGCGGCGAGGGCGAAGGCTTAATTCCAAACTAGGGCTTGGGAAACCCCCTCCGCTCGACTGAATAAGTAAAGAAAAAGATAAAAGTAGTGGTATTTCAAGGCCGCCGTCAAGCTCCCCCCTACCAAAACCTCTCCCTGTCCTTCCCCAAATCGGGCAGAGTCAAGCTCAACGGGGCTTTTTTTCCCCCCCTGATTCCGCCCAAACCGTTCCCTTTGGGTGTGGTTTCGCTAATAGTAGATAGGGGCTTGGGGAAACTCGTTAAAACCATTCATTTCCGTCACAAAATTTGATGACGAGGGATTTGGCTACCTTAAAAGGTCATGGTTTTTTCCCCCCCGTTTAAAACCCCCCTTTAAATTTAATTTCTTTTACTTTGACCCTTCAGAGCACGGGGGAAAAAAAATCACATTTCGGGCAACACCCCAGTGTGGCCAAACGCAATGTTTGTTTTTAAAATTTGGGCAGTCGGTTCCCCTGGGCCGTACCAAATTTTGAGTTACTGTTAAAAAGCCCCCGCGTGGGAAAGGCCCAGGCCGCCACCTAGCTGAGGCGGGCCAGGGAAGGGGTTTAACCGGCGTTTCCCAAATCGGGCCCCCGCACCCCTAGGAGGGGGAAACCTCGCCCAGCCCCCCCGGGCCCTCCCGAAACCCCCTTCAAAACTCCCCCACTGACCCATTTCCCCAGAGGGCCCAAAACCCTTTTTCCCCAAGGTTTCGGGTCCAATTTGCCGACTTCCCTTTCCTACATTGTTCTATCGACAGAGGGTGGGCAACCCTTTGGGGACCCCCGCTGCCCGGAAAATGGGTAAAGGCCCGGCCGAAACACAAAACCCTTTTCCGTGGGATTTTTAAGGGGCCCACCGGGGACGCACCGGACACCGCAAGAGGCCCCGGTGCTTTTAAAAACCCCTGTCCCATTTCCCGGGGAAGCCGATTCCAGGGAAACGATCCCTTACAAAAAAAAGGGGAACTTTCCCCCCGGGGGCTCGGCCCACGTCTCCCACTTTGATTTTCGTTTCCGCACATGGCCCCGAAGGACCCCAAATTTCCGGGGTCCAGGTTTTGGGAATATTAACCCGATTCCCTTTCGATCCCCCCGAGAGCACTCGCGTGTGGGATGCCTACAACAAATGCTTTTTTGATTCAGAACGGGCTTTTCCTATCTTTAGGACCGGAAATGACCCTTTTTCAAAACCCGCCCGTTTTACAAAGGAAAACCCCTTTTCCACTTTATTTCAAAGTTCCTTTTTAAAAAAATTTTCTATACCCCAGAGCCCTGGGCGGGTCCACCCCGACTCGCGTCCAGGGGTTCGGGGTCACCGCGCGGCCCCCTATCGTTCGCTTGGCACGCCACCAAGCACGCGGGGCCGAAACTCCGGGGGGTCTGCGTCCAGCGCCATCCCTTTTCAGGGTGGTTTATTTGGGAGGTAGTTGTTTCACCCCTTTTTGGGATTCCACTTCCATGGCCCCCGTCCCGGTCTATATCGACCAAACATTTTTTTGGTGTTGAT
This sequence comes from Conus canariensis, assembly GCA_033310375.1. NCBI lineage: Eukaryota > Metazoa > Mollusca > Gastropoda > Neogastropoda > Conidae > Conus > Conus canariensis. Next base: position 6,276 of record JAMYXO010008601.1, read on the forward strand.
GAGGTAAAGTTTTGGGACCTTAACCGGAGTTTGGTTCACCCCCAGCGCCAGTTTTTGTTTCCAAAATGGCCCAGGGACCGCAATCGAAAGGCCGGCTCCAATCGAGCGGGGGACTTCTTCCCATTTAAAGTTTGGAATAGGTTTGGGGCGTTTCGTCCCCCGGCCCTAAACATTCGCTTTACCGGGTAAAAAATGCGTATGGTGCCGCTATCCTGAGGGGGAAATTCGGAGGGAACCACTACTAGATGGGTTTGATTATCTTTCGCCCCTATACCCAGTTTTTAGATCGATTTGACGTCAGAAAAGTGCGGACCCCACCAAGGTTTTCCCCTTGGGTTTGTCCCCCTCACATAGTTCACCCTCTTTGGGTCCCCAAAGTACAGCTCCTGCTCCGCCTCACCGACAGCGGGTTGGGGGGCCCGGGGCGCCCCCCCCCCCAGGGGCGGCGGGTCCCCCCTGAAGTCAAAAACGGCCCTCGCTTTCACTTCGCCTTGGGTTTCTTTTCGCCCCAACGACTCCGCGCATGTTAGCCCCTTTGGCCCGTGTTTCAAGAGGGGTCGGGTGGGGGGCCGACCGATTCGCCACTGCCCTGTCCCGGGGGGCCCCCCCCCCGTCCGGGGGAAGGGGTGGCAGAAGGGTTGCCCATCTCTCCAGTCGAAACCCCAGGGGGCGGGGGGGCCCCACACCGGGGCGGCTCCCGGTCCCCCGGGGTGGGGACGGGCGAGGCTATACCAGGCGCGCCGGGGGCCACCTCCCACCCGCCCCTTCTGACCCCCCGGAAACCGGTCTGGCGCTTGCCCGCGGAAAGTGCACCCGGCCACACGCGTCCCCCCGGGGAGTCTTGCGATCTCCTACCCGGGCGCGGGCGCCCCTTCCGAGTAAGACCCCGGGCGCTTTGCGGACCCCCGTTTCCTTGGGGGTTTCAGTCTGTTGAACCTCTTTCAAAATTCTTTTCAACTTTCCCCCAAAAGGGACTTGTCCCAATGACTGTCCCCTTTTTGCCCTTTAAAGGGTTTACCCCCCTTTGGGGTGCATTCCAAACCCCACTCCGGGGACGCTCCCGCCGACGCACCGCGACCAGTTAAAGGCCTGACACCCGCTCAAAGGGCCCCCCATCAGGGGGGACTTGGTACCGGGGGCAACGACAGTTGGGCCCAAACCCCGTTCCCGCCAGCAAGATCTGGGGGTTGGTCTGGGGTGATCCCCTTCCCCTCGCGTTACTGGGGGGGAACCTTTTAGTTTCTTTTCCTCCGCTTAGGTATGCTTAAATTCACGGGTAATCTCGTCCCCTCTGAGGTCGGAAAAAAGGAAAAAACGGGCCAGGGGCAAGAAAAAAAGGCGGGCGGGGGGGGTTTTTCCGAAGGGAGAGGCTCCGCCCAGCCATTCCTTTTGCCCCGAAGGGGCAAAGTTCACCTCCTATCGCTTTTTCCCCCCACCCCCCCAGCTTTTTCCCCCCTCCCTCCTCCTTCGTCGTGAGGACCCCGGGAAGAAAAGGGGGGGGGGGGGGGGGGGGACGGGGGCCCTTATAGGGAAATCGGCCGCCCGTGGCGCGCGCCAAAGGACAGGGGGGGTCTGATTTTTAGCCCGGAGCCGGGGGGGCCCCCCGAGGGGCGCGTGCCGCCACCGCTTCGAGAGCTCAAGGCGCCGGGAAAAAGCCCCCGGCGGGGGAGAACCTTTTCCGACCCTCAACGGGCGTGGCCAAAGGACGGGCCCTTTTCCGCAATTGCGTTCAAAGTGTCGATGTTCAATGTGTCCCGCAATTCACATTAGTTCACGCAGCTGGCTGCGTTCTTCATCGACGCACGAGCCGAGTGATCCACCGCCTAAAGTTGTGTCCAGTTCGCTTTTTTCTTTGGCAAACGAGAGTGGCTTTCACGTGGCCCTGCCCCACAGAGGCTCAGGAGCCGGCCGCGACGTTTCTTTTCCCTTTGTCTCTCTCTCTTCCTCTCTCTCTCCACCCAAACACGGGTACCCCAGGTCTCTTGCTGTTGTATGCGACGTAAACAGTGGTAAACCCCGGGAATGTCCTTCCGCAGGTTCACCTACGGAAACCTTGTTACGACTTTTACTTCCTCTAAACGATCAGGGTTCGAGCGTCTTCTCGGAACAGCGGCGCCGCCCGGTTTAAGGGCGGGCCGAGTCCAATCCCAGGCCCTCACTAAACCGTTCAACGGTAGTGCGACGGCGGGCGGTGTGTACAAAGGGCAGGGACGTAATCAAAAGCGAGCTTATGACTCGCGCTTACTGGGAATTCCCCGTTCATGGGGAACAATTTTAAACCCCAAATTTTCCGAAGGGGATTTAAAGGGTTTCCCAACCCTTTGGGCCAGGGGAAAGCCACGCTGATTCCTTTCGGGGTAGCGCGCGTGGGGGCCCCCCGGGCATCTAAGGGCTCACAGACCTGTTATTGCTCAATTCGTGTGGTAAACGCCCCCTTGTCCCCCTAAGAAGTTTGCGCCGACGCATGAAGGTCGGCGAACTATTTAGTTGGGGGAGAGCTCGTTCGTTATCGGAATTAACCCGACAAATCGCTCCACCAATAAGAACGGCCATGCACCCCACCCCGAATCAAAAAGATTTTTCAATCTTCAAACCCTTTAAGTGTCCGGGCCCCGGGGGAGTTTTCCCGTGTTGGTCAAAAATTAAGCCGCGGTCCCCCCTGGTGGTGCCCTTCCCAATTCCCCTTTAAATTTCAGCTTTGCAAACCCTACTTCCCCCGGAACCCGAAAACTTTGGTTTTCCCCCGGAAACTGCCCCCAGAGTGATGAAGAACCCAGCGAATCGCTAGTTGGCATCGTTTTTTTTTTTTTTTTTTTTTTTTTTTTTTTTTTTTTTTTTTTTTTTTTTTTTTTTTTTTTTTTTTTTTTTTTTTTTTTTTTTGGGGGGGGGGGGGGGGGGGGGGGGGGGGGGGGGGGGGGGGGGGGGGGGGGGGGGGGGGGGGGCCCCGAGGGGGAGTGCGCCCATGCCTGAGATCCAACACGAGCTTTTTAATCGCAACAACTTTGTTACGCTATTTGGGGCGGGAATTACCGCGGCTGCGGCACCCAAATTGCCCCCCCAAAAGATCCTCGTTAAAGGGTTTAAAGTGTACTCTTCCAATTACGGACCTCAAAAAAGTTCCCATTGTTTTTTTCGGGGACTACCTTCCCGTGCCAGGAGTGGGTAAGTTGCGCGCCTGCTGCCTTCCTTGGATGTGGTAGCCTTTTTTTCATGCTCCCCCCTCCGGAATCGAACCCTATTCCCCGCTACCCTTTTCTAACTGGTAGGCAATCACGTACCAAACGTCATTTATAGGGCAGACATTTGAAAGTCGTCGCCCGGGTCGGGGCCATGCGATCGGCAAAAAGTTATCCCAGAGTCCCAAAGGACGGGCCCCAACCCGACTGGGTTTTTTAACTAATAAAAGCGCCTTTTCCCCGGGGGGGTCCCGGGGGGGGCTGGTCGGCCATGTATTAGCTCTAGAATTACCACAGTTTATCCAAGTAGATTTTGGATCATCTAAGGAAACCTCGATGATTTAATGAGTCCATTCGCGGTTTCACCGTACAAGGGTGTGAACTTAGACATGCATGGCTTAATCTTTGAGACAAGCATATGACTACTGGCAGGATCAACCAGAAATGCAACCCGTGTTCTGCGTGTCCTCCTCCTCCTCCTGATCCCTTGTCGGACAGAAGAGCCAGCACAGCGGCCGATGCAGGCTTGCCGTGGGACCGCTCTCACAGATGATGAGTCCGTGGGCGATCCGCGTTAGCGAGCCGGCGCAAACAGCGCGCGGAGTCGGTCTTCACCAGAGACGCGGTGGGGCGGACAACAGATTCAGGCCCAATCGCAAGCGAGAATCCTTCTTTGGTCCGACCCACGCCAGCCCCCGGGACAACACGGCGGCAGCGCAGCTCACGCGCCGTGCACACAGCAACCCCCCCTCTAGGGGGGAGGCGGCAGGGAAGAAGGGAGCCTGTCCCCGTCCCTCCCCGCCGTTACACTGGGGCCCCAACGACCCAGGGGACGGGCCGCCTTGCAATAAAACCGGGCGTTACTCTCTCTGAGGCCAAAGGGGAGGGACCTCCTGCCCACGCACCTGGGGCCCTCGTTCGGGGGGAGAGAACCGGCGGGGTCGCTTCCGAGGGGTTCACCGATGGCACGCCACCACTACGGACCTCAACCCGACCCGCAAGACCAACTTTCCTGGGAGAAAACCGCGGCACCGTTCGAACTCACAACTGGGGCCGGGGAAGCGGGGAAGCCTGCAGCCGGGGGGTGGCGGGGGTGCGCACCTTTGCCGCCGACCCACCAGACCTCGCACGCCGACCTCCGGGGAAAAAGCCAAAAAACGTGTACGGAACGGGGGAGCGCCGGGGGGAGCAGCCGGGGGGGAGACCCTGCC
>JAMYXO010000858.1:0-36833 GCA_033310375.1 Conus canariensis
TCCCCACATCTCCCTCGCCCACTGTCTCATTCCCTTTCTGCCCCACAGGTTTGCTGCAGATCAAGGTGCCATCCAGACTTTGGGTGCTGTGATGGTGTGTGTTGGTTGTGTGTGTGTGTGTGTGTGTGCGTGTGGGGTGTTGTGTGGTGGTGTGTGTGTGTTATCAAGTGAAGAAAAATTATTTTTTTCGAATTGACATTTGACTTAGCAGCCTTGTTTCATCGTCCCCTGAAAAAAAAAAAGAAATATAAAATTAAAACACAATGGTGTGTTGTGTGTGTTGGTGTGGTGTGTGTTGTGTTGTGTGTGTGTGTTTTGTAAGAGGGAGAGAGAAAGAGTGTGTGTGTGGGTGTGTGTGTGGTGTGTGTGTGGGGTTGGGTGTGTGTTCCAGTGACCTAAAGATCCCCCCCCCCCCCTTTTTTTTTTGGACACGTTGCTTTCCTCCCCTCTCCCCCTCTCTCTCTCCTTCTCTCTCTCTCTCTCTCTCTTCCAGATTTTTTCTTCTTTTTTCTGGCGCTGCAAATATGATTTTGTTCCCCTTGACACAAAGACTGTAAAAGTAAATGCAAGAAAGATATGTTTTAAACTCTCTCCTCTCTCTTTTCTCTTCTTTTCTCTTCTCTCTCTCTCTTCTCTCTCTCTCTCCTTTTCAAATGTCAACGATTTCGAACGAAAAACATTGCAAATGGGTTTTAACTCACAAACATCGGAACATTTGTTGTCAAAATTTTTTTTCCGCAATTTTTCGTTTTTCCCGCTTACTGTGACTTGCTTGCGAACCAAGGGTTTTCCCATTTGGTTGTCTGAAGACAACTGTCGGTCTCGTGCGACACACACCTTTTTGGACATCACTGTGCCTTTTGGGTGATGTCACACACGGCGCTGTCATTCACTGCGTCTTTTTGGACGTCACACCCGTGCTTCTATATTGCACCTTGTGCTGACGTCATATACAGTGTAGTGACGTCACTGTCACCCTTTTGCGACGTCACCATGGTCTTTACTCACCGCCCCCTTTCGACGGGACACACGTGGCTTACATCACTGTCACCCTTTTGCGACTCACACAGGTGCTGTGACATCATGTCACCTTGTGCTGACGTCCCCACACGTGCGTTACATCACTGTCACCTTGTGCTGACGCTATTGTCTGTGATTTTTCACTCCTTTAAAGCACGTGTCTAACAGAACCCCTCCGCCCCCCCCCCACCTCCCCCCTCCCCCCCCCAGCCTGACATTGCCGTGACTGTTCATTGCGTATGCATTGCGACAGAACCGTCATCCCCCCCCCCCCCCCTCCCGGCCATGACAGCCGTGATGTTTATTGCTGTATACATGTTCTGACAGAATCCGTCACCTCTTCCCCCCCCCCCCCCCCCCCCCCCTTAAAATTTTCCCGTTTTCTCCCCCCTCCCCCCCCCCCCCCCCCCCCCTCCTTCTTCTTCCCCTTTTCAAAAACCCCCCCCTCCCCCCCCCCCCCTTCTTTTTCCCCTTTTTCCGTTCTTTCTCCCCCCCCCCCCTCTCCCTCTTCCTTCTTCTTCCTCGGGGGTTTTCCCCCCCCCCCCTCTCCCCCTCTTTTTCTTTCCCATTCCCTTTTTCTAAAAAACCCCCTCCCCCCCTCTCCTTCCCGGCCTCGCCTTTTTTCTTGCTTTACTTTCTCTCCTCCCCCCCCCCCCCCCCCCCCCCCCCCCGGCCATGACATTGCCAGGACGTTCACGCGTAAATGTTCGACAGAACCGTCCCACCCCCCCCCCCCACCCCCTACAACCAGACGATCCTGTGACGTTCTTTCCTGATACTGGTCTAACGAAGCCCCTCCCTCCCCCCCCCCCCAGCCAGACAGATTGCCTGTGACTGTTCTTTCCGTATACATGTGTCTAAAGAACCCCCCCCCCCCCCTCTCTCAGCCAGACAATTGCCGTGACTTTTCTTTCCTTTAAACAGGTGTCTAACAGAAAGCCCCCCCCCCCCTCCCCCCATGACAGTTGTGTACTGTTCCTCCTTATAAGGGTTCTAACGAACCCTTCATCCTACCAACCAGACTCCTTTCCAAGAAGGAGGGCAGGAGTTTTGACCAATTCCTGCCTCCCTGACCTTGACCCTCGCGCCTTGCCATGGCCGTGGAGTGGAGCAAGGGGAGGGCGCCTAAAAACCGAAAAGTCCCGGCTACTATGATCCCCCCGCCTGACCCGGGTTTATACCCCTGCTGGTAAGATCAACAGTGTGCAAGGACGTGCGCCGTAGTACATTGCCTCCCCTTTCATCTCCACCAGGTCTCCCCACCCTTTGCCTGTCTCAGCTGAGGAGGGGGGGGGGGGTGAAGGGGGTTGCGGCTGCGGGGTTTGACAGTCACATTACCCGTGAATTCCCACGCTGGGCCGTCCCCCAAACGGCCCACATGCTGTATACTAACGGCACGGGGGGGGGGAATGGGGGGGGGGGGGGGGTGACAGAGAAACGGGTGATATGAATGTGGAAGACACTGTTAGAAAACATGATATATATCAAAAAAAAATGAAAACAAAATACGCTAACTTTACGCATACACGTTATCCAGTTTAGGAAAAATTTAAACATTATTTTTACAGTCGATTTCCACAAAAACCCAAAACAGAAAAGTATTCCTTTTAAAAAAAAAAAATTATGTCAACTTTCATTTAATACACTCGGTTTCTCTCTCTCTCTCTCTCTCTCTCTCTATCTCCTCTCTCTCTCTCTCTCTCTCTCTCTCTCTACCAAATGTTGCTATTATTGATGCATTGTAATTGTCTTCAATTATCATCCTTAGGCAGGGTTTTGTTGTTTGTTAATTTTTTACAAAAGGAATGTAACTATCTACTCTCTCTCTCTCTCTCTCTCCTCTATCTCTCTACCCTCTTCGATAGGAGGATCGCTTTATTCCATATCTGTGTGTGCGAATCTTTTCTTCTTTGTAATAACATTTCTTTATTCTTGTGTGTTGTTTTAATTAGTTTTTTTTTCCTTTTTAAGTCATCTCAGCCTTAATGGATGAACTTTTAATGTTGTGAAAGATTATGTGTGTTTGTTAAAAGTTTTGTAAGTCTTAGTCGCTAGCATACTTAGTCCCTTAACGGGGCAAGGGCCGGATGAAAAAAAAGATGTGAATTTGCTTATCTGTTACCCTTGGAAATAAAGATTTTCATCTTCATCATCATCTCTCTCTCTCTCTCTCTCTCTCTCTTCTTCTCTCTCTCTCTACTGCACCCTCTCTCTCCCAGTTCGGTTAATTTTTCACTGTTGTCTTCAAAAATCTAAATAGCTGTTATACTTATCGCCGATGTGTTGTTTGTTTCCATGTCTAATATTTGTCCTCCCCCTTTATTCCGTTATGGCTAAGTGTGTGAACATCTCTTGCCAGGAATAAGAATAAACTTCTGGAAAAAAATGACACCACGCTTCATTTAGGGGAAGTGTTACCAAATGGACCACTAATGTAACAACTAGTAATTTCTTTTTAAAAAGAAAAAGATGAAATTTGTTTTTAAAAGAACACAAAAGAAAGACTGGAGAAAAACAGGAGAAGGGGAAATGTGAAGGCAGGAGGGTATACATAGGGACACAAGAATAGTCATCTAGCTCCAGCAACAGTACGCGTGCAGCAAAGTTTGACATCATAAGCATTGCTGCACTTTGTTCGATAGACTTTCAGAAAATTGTTCTTTGCATTTTTCCCTGAGCTGGATATGTGTACCTGATGCTGAATAGGATGATTTTTCTCAGAGCTGGGGCGACATGTGTCCTGAGTGTGAATGATTTTCTCTGAGCTGGGTCATGTGTCCTAGCTGTGAATGGTTTTCTCTGAGCTGGGACATGCGTGTGTTCCTAGAGCTGTGGATGATTTTCTGGTGCATGGGTCATGTGTCCGAGCTGTGGGATGATTTTCTCTGAGCTGGACATGTGTCCTGAGCTGTGGATGATTTTCTCTGTGCTGGTGACATGTGTCCTGAGCTGGGGATGATTTTCTCTGAGCTGGGAATGTGTCCTGAGCTGGGGATGATTTTCTCTGAGCTGGGGACATTGTGTCCTGAGCTGTGGATGATTTTCTGTGAGCTGGGACATGTGTCCTGAGCTGTGGATGCTCCATGGTGGACACGAACTTGTGCTCCTGCCAAGCTGCAGTCTGTTTCTCGTGAGGTTCCCCAGATGTCGGCTGACCTCTGGGACCACAGTATGTTAGGGCCAGCTTAAAAGTGACAGTCTGGGGTGAAAAGTGCCATCTGGGGTGAAAATGTGCCATCTGGGGGTGAAAAGTGCCATCTGGGGGTTGAAAAGGCCATCTGGGGGTGAAAAGTGCCATCGGGGGTGAAAAGTTGCCATCTGGGTGAAAGTGCCATTTGGGGTGAAAAAGTGCATTTGGGGGGTAAAAAGTCCATCGGGGGGTGAAAAGTATCTATCGGGGGGTGAAAATTGTATCCGGGGGTGAAAGTTGCCATCTGGGGGTGGGAAAAGTGTCATTGGGGTTGAAAAGTGGCCATATGGGGGTGAAAAGTGCCTATGGAGGGTGAAAAGTGCCATCCGGGGGTGAAACGTGCCATCTGGGGGGTGGAAGTGCCCATCAGGGGGTGAAAAGTGTCATTCTGGGAGTGAAAAAGTGCCATTGGAGGGTGTAATAGTGCCATCTCACGGCTGTACCTCATATCGCCTACCGTCATGTGCAGCGAATGACAGATTTCTCTGGATTCCATCGGTAACATTCTCCACTGCAATGTTCACAGCTGTAATAAACGTTTGCTGCAACATGTTGGTGATAGTAACAGTGCCCTTCCTTGCATGTACAAGATCAGCTGTGTGTTCTATGGCAGAGCGAAACCTCTGGAGTATACACGCATTACGTTGTTCCTCTCCAGTTCCTTTTCAGAGGTGGCTAAGTTCTGATTCACATTTCAAATTCTTCGTGTGGCCACCTTCCCGACGCCATCTCTAACTGAAACAGCATTGTGCGCCAAAATCGGTTATCCCCCCCTTCTCTTACCGCCGACTTCAGTAATCATAATCGCAGGTTGAGCTACAACAGTACAATCCGTCAAAGGAGCATACCCAACTGTGGCGTGCGCTCACCGCACTGAACGTACAGCTGCGTTCTCCTGTTCTCACTGGCCCTGTGAGACCACTGAAAACAGCACATTCGACACTGTATTTCTGGTCATCTCTAAAGCGAAAGTAGTCTACAGAAATACAAGGCGGAATGGGCCTTTTGAAACCCAACGGCGAGTGAGGGACTTTCGGGTCATCTCTAAGCGGAAAGTAGGTCTATGAATACAAAGCAGAATGGGCCTCTTTTAGAAACACCTAACGACGGTGAGGGACTTTAGGTATCTCTAAACGCGGAAAGTAGTCATACGTGGCGGGAATGGGGCCTTTAGAAACCTGATGACGAGTGAGGACTTTCAGGTCATTCTCTAACGCGAAAGTAGTCTAAAGAAATACAAGGCGGAATGGGGCCTTCTAGAAACCTAACGACGGAGTGAGGACTTTCAGGTTCATCTCTAACGCGGAAAAGTAGTCTATAAAAATACAAGCGAATGGGACATTTAGAAAACCTAACGACGAGTGAGGACTTTCGGGTCATCTCTAACGCGGAAAGTAGTCATAAGAAATACAAGGCAGAATGGGGCCTTTGTAAACCTAACGACGAGTGAGGACTTTAAGGTCATCTCTACGCGAAAGTTGTCTAAGAAATACAAGGCAGAATGGGGCCTTTACGGAAACCCAACGGCGAGTGAGGACTTTCGGTTCATCTCTAACGGCGGAAGTAGTCTAAGAATACAAGGCAGAATGGGGCCTTTAGAAACCTAACGAACGAGTGAGGAATTTTCCAGGTATCTCTAACGCGGAAGAAAGTAGTCTAAGAAATACAAGGCAGAATGGGGACTTTTGAAAACCTATACGACGAGTGGCAGGACTTTCAGGTCATCTCTACGCGGAAAGTAGTCTAAGAAATACATGGCGGGATGGGGCCTTTAGAAACCTGATGAGAGTGAGGACTTTCAGGTCATCTCTAACGCGAAAGTAGTCTAAGAAATCATGGCGGGATGGGGCCTTTAGAAAACCTGATGACGAGTGGAGACTTTCGGGTCATCTCTAACGCGGAAAAAGTAGTCTTACATTGGGCGGAATGGGGCCATTAGAAACCTGTGAAAGAGTGAGGACTTTCAGGTCATATCTAACGCGGAAAGTGTCTAAGAAATACATGGAGGGATGGGGCCTTTAGAAACCTAATGGACGAGTGAGGACTGTCCGAAGGACACTGTGTGAGGAGAATGTGACCCTTGAGTGCTAAACCACGACAGTCCATACAAACATGTGAACCATGAGTGTTTAAACACGACAGACCATACAGACTGGTGAACAATGAGTGCTAACATGACCAGACCATACAGAACATGTGAACCATGAGTGTTACACGACAGACCATAACAGACATGTGAACACATGAGTGCTAAAACGACAGACCATTTCAGGAACACTGAATAGACCCGCGGTGCTAACGACAGAACTAACAGACATGTGACCATGAATGCTAACACGAGACCATTACAGACCATGTGACCATGAGTGCCTAACACGACAGACCATACAGACATGTGACCCATGAGTGCTGACAAGACTGACCATCCAGACATGTGACCCTTGAGTGCTAACACGACTGACCATACAGAACATGTGACCCATGAGTGCTAGCATGACAGACCATACAGAATGTTGACCCATAAGTGCTAAACACGACAGGTCCATAACAGACATGTGACACATGAGTGTTGACATACCATACAGACATGTGGACCCCATGAGTGCTAACACGACAGACCATTACAGACATGTTCCCATGATTGTTAAAATACAGACCATACAGAATGTGACCTCCATGTGTGTTAACTTGACTGTCCAATACAGAAATGTGACCCACACATGAGTGCTAACATGTCAGGGACCATACAGACATTTGTGAACATGAGTGTGAAGATGACTGGACCATAAAGACTTGTGACCCATGTGTGTGAAGATGACAGGACCATACAGACATTGACTAACTTATCTTTTGTCTTTCTGCTTTTCAGACCTGGGGTGAGCAGGAATGTAAGTACACTTTTTAAATGTCTTCTTCTTTTCTCTCTCCCTCTCTCTACTCCCTCCCTCTCTCTTCTCTCTCTCTCTCTTCTCTTCTCATACTCTCTCTCTGTATGTTTGTGTGTGTGTGTGTGTGTGTGTGTGTGTGTGTGTGTGTGTGTGAGTGTTTGTGTGAGTGTGTGTGTTGTGTGTGTGTGTGTGTGTGTGTGTGTGTGTGTGTGTGTGAGTGGTTTGTGTGTGGAGGAGAGAGAGGGGGGGGAGTTGGTCTCGATACGTTTCCATTTTCAGCACTTGGCAGTGTAGAGGGACATACATGATGCCTTAACACAGAGGACCCAGAGTGGCGCGTATTCAAACATGTCGAGCATACCTCCAAAAAAAAATAGAGGTTTACTATGCACAACAACTACGTATACACTCCAAAATGAGAAGAAATCGGATCAATGTAAAAGAGATTTCAAACAAATCTTCTCTCTCTCTCTCTCTCTCTCTCTCTCGCTCTCTCTCCTCTTCTCTCGCTCGTCACACACACACCACACCACACACACTCAACACACTCACGACAACACATACACACACAGAGCTGGTCTTTATCACTTAAGTACAAGACGTACAACCACGCGCCACGCACGCACGCGCGCGCGCGCGCGCGCGCACCACACACACACACACACACACACAACACACATACAGAGAGAGAGAGAGGTACAGAGACAGAGACAGAGAGAGAGAGATGAGGAGAAGAAGAAGAAGTCGCTGTTTGCTGGTCAAACACTGTTTGCTCTGACCGACCTCTTCCAAACCTGTGCTTGGAGTAATATAATGCCGTGGCCATCGGAAAACTCGTCAACACCCACCATCACAGTTGAAGGCATGCCACAAATGCAATCTGTGCTTCGCGATAACATAGGTCCTAAGACGCGGATGCAAGGAGAATTTCACGACCTAACCAGCAGGCCTAGAAGAGCCGAGCCAGGCATATGGGATGCGCGCAGAAGAAAGCAAAGTGATGGTGAACAGCAAGCAATGAAGACTCCAGACCGTTAACATCACAATGAACGGACCAAAGGCTGGAAGAGAAGTGAAGACCAGACCGCAAACATTCACAATGAACACGGACCATAAGCTGGAAGAAGTGAAGACAGACCGCAAACATGTCACAATGAAACGACCAAAAGCTGGAAGAAGTGATGATCAGTCGTAAACATCACAAATGAACGGACCAAAAGCTGGAAGAAGTGGAGCGTTCAAAATTACTCGGCTCCACTCTCACAGAGGACGGTCGCCGGCACCTCAGAACGTCAAGGTCAGGTCAGCTCTCGCCACATAGCTATGCAAAGATCACAAAGCTGTGGAGAAGCAACGAGATCAGCGTCCCAACAAACATCTAATGCCATACAAAGCCCTCGTCCTATCAGTCTTTCTGTATGGGTGTGAGAGCTGGGAACCTTGACGCAGAGTTTGGAGAGAAGGACCCAGGCCTTCTGCAATGAAGGCATACAGAAGGACTGCTCCACATCTGGGACTTAAGCGCAGAACCTGACTCTGTCCCAAGAGCAGGTGAGCACATTGGTAGGTCCACAGGAACCCCTCTTGGCTACGGTCAAGAAGAGATAGCTGATGTGGTTTGGCCCACGTCACTACGACACGACTGGTGGCAAAGGACAATCCTGTAAGGCACGCTCGGAAGGAGGAAGGCAAAGACTTTAGGCACGAGAACGAGGTCTGGTCGGAGACGTGATGAGAATTGGACCAACCTCAGGTCATGCCAGAACTCCTGCGAGAAGCAGAGGACAGGCCCGCGATGGAGAAGAAGGTCGGCGGACGGAACAGTCGTTCCTCATTTTCCCCCTTCGATCACTTAGGTACATGGGAATAGCAGAGGTGAGGTTTGGAGAGAGAGAGAGAGAGAGAGACGAGAGAGAGAAGAGAGATGAGAGAGTGAGTGAGTGAGAGGCAGAGAGACAGGCAGAGTATGTAGGTGTCACAACTGTTTTACTGATGCTTGTGACTATGGATGTTCACACACGAGATACACTAGCTTCCATCAAATTTCTCATTTCAACCACCGCAACGCACTCACACACACTCGCACGTACGCACAAAACGCGCGCGCGCTCGCGCGCGCGCTGCACACACACACACACACACACACACACACACACAAACACACACAAACACACACATCACACCAACATGTAGGTCACGGGAACAAGGCAATTTATCCAGGCAAAGGAGGAGCATTGTAAGCAGTTCAGATGTTGTCATATGACTGTTTCTCTCTTGCAGTAAAAAACGGTAGTCATTATGACCTTCTCTCTTGCAGTCAAACGGTAAACATTTTGACTGTTTCTCTCTTTGCAGTCATAACGGTTAGTCATATGACTGTTTCTTGCAGTCAAACGGGAGTCATTATGACTGTTTCTCTTGGCAGTCAAACGGTAGTCATATGGAACTATCGATTCTTCGCAGGTCAAAACGCGGTCTAATGTTGGGACTATTTCTCTATTGCAGTCAAGACGGTAGTCACATGACTTTCCTTGCAGTCAAACGGTAGTCATTTGACTGTTTCTCTCTTTGCAGTTCATACGGTTAGTCATAATGGAATGTTTTCTCTTGCAGTCAAACTGGTAGTCATATGACTTTATCTCTTGCAGTCTAAACGGTAGTTCATATGACTGTTTCTCTCTTGCAGTCAAACGGTAGTCATGTGACTTTCTCAGCTTGGATTTCAAACGGTAGTCATATGACTTTCTCTCTTGCCAGTCGCAAACAGTTGTCAATGACTGTTTCTCTTCTTGCTGTCAAACGGTAGTTCATTATGACTGGTTAGTCTCTTTGCAGTTCAAAACGGTAGTCATGTGACTTTCTATCTTGGATTTCAAACAGTAGTCATATGAATTTTCTCTATTGCAGTTCAAACATTAGTCTTATGACTGTTTCTCTCTTGCAGTCAAACGGTAGTCATATGACTGTTTCTCTTGCAGTTCAGAAACGGTAGTTCATATGACTGTTTTCTCTCTTGCAGTCAAACTGTGGTCAGATCATATCACTGTTTCTTGCAGTCAAACGGTATTCATATGACTGGTGTCTCTCTTGCAGTCAAACGGTAGTCCATATGACTGTTTCTCTCTTGTCAAGTCAAACGTAGTCATATGACTGTTTCTTGCAGTCAAACGGTCTAGGTCATATGATGTTTCTCTTGCAGTCAAACGGTAGTCATGAGACATTTCTCTCTTGCAGTCTCAAACGGTAGTCATATTTATGTCTTAATCTCTTGCAGTCAATTGGTAGTCACATATGACCTGTTTCTCTCTTGCAGTCAAACGGTGGTTCATTTGATTTTCTTGAGTCAAACGGTAGTCATATGGACTGTTTTCTCTTGCAGTCAAACGGTAGTCGTATATGGCTGTTTCTTGCATTCCTATGACTTTCTCTCGTTGCAGTCAAAACGGTAGTCATATGACTGTTCTCTCTTGCAGTCAAACGGTGGTCATATGAATTTCTCTCTTGCAGTCAAACGGTAATCATATGGACTGTTTCTCTCTTGCAGTCAAACGTTAGGTCATATGACTGTTTCTGTAGTCAAACGGTAGTCATAAGACTGTTTTCTCTTGCAGTCATACGGTAGTCATATAACATTCTCATCTCGCAGTCAAAACGGTTAGTCATATGACTGTATTCTCTCTTGCTGTCATAAGGTAGTCACATGATTTCTCTTTGCAGGTCAAACGGTAGTCATATGACTGTTTCTCTCTTTGCAGTTCAAACGGCAGTCACTGAACTGTTTCTTCTCTAGCAGTCAAACGGTTAGTCATATGTCTTTCATCTCTGTGCAGTCAAACGCGATGTTTAGATTTTTCCAGCACAGTAGGCATGTAAACCATTGGTTGGTATACGACAAATAGGACCTTTAGATTTCTCGAGCATTTAATAGCACATGAAACAGTGTATCTGATGCAGTTCCATACTGGATCTTCAGATCTAGTAGGCATAATAACAATGTGTCTGGTATAAGTCACCAGATGTTTAGATGATAGTAGGCATAATAACCAATTGTGTCTGGTATATGTCAACCGGATCGTTATGATGATGTAGCATAATAACAATGTCTGGTAGAAGTCAACCGGATCTTTAGTGTTAGTCGGCAATCATTAAAAACTATGTGTCTGGTATAACGTCATCGGTTCTTTAGATGATAGTAGCACATATAAACCATTTGTCTGCGTATTAAGCGTGATGTTTAGAGGTCTGCAGTACAGCAGAACCAGGCTGTAGTGCGAACGGCTGCAGTTGTGGAGTTTGCACAGGAAACGTGGGGCTCCTCCCTGCGCTGCAGCCATGACGGAACATGAACCATGCTGGACACATGAACCATGCCGGACAATGATTCCATGCCGGACATATGAACCATGCCAGGACCATGAACCATGACGGTCACATGAACCATGCTGGGACACTATGAATCATGCACAGGACTCATGAACACTTGTTGAAACAGAAAACCATTCACGGGACACCATGATCCATCACGGACACATAAACACATGTGGACAACAATGAACCATGTCGGACATATGCCACATGATGGATCACATGAACTATGATGGACATATGAACCATGACAGACTATGAACCTTGACGAACAATGAACCATGACAGACATCACATGAAAAACCATGCCGGTCACATGAACCATGCCTGGACACATGAACCATGCGGGACACATGAACCCATGATGGGCACATGAAACCATGGACAGAAACATTTGAACCATGACTGAACACATGACCATGACAGGACACTGAACATGCTGGACCACATGAACCATGTATGGACACATGCAAACATTGCCGGACACATTGAACCATGATGGGACCCAATGAACCATGAGGGACATTATTGAACCATTGATGGACAACATGAACCACCATGACCGGACACATGAACACATGATGGACCACATGAAACCATGCTGCACATATGAAACCAAGATGGACACATGAACCATGCCGGACACAGTGAACCTTGCTGGACCCAATGAACCATGACAGAACATGAAACCCATTTTGTGGGATTTTGGACACATGAACCATGCCGGACACATGAACTCCATGACGGATATGATACATACCGCACATATGAACCAAGGACGGACACATGAACCAGCTGGACACTAACACAACAGTGTCTTGCAGGTTCAGAATGGGACGTGAACTTCAAGACGTTGTTCTCGGGGTTCAACGATGGCCTCCATGGAGAGTTCACCACCTGTGTGGTGTCGCCCTTTGGGCTCCGATACCAACATCCTGGACATGGACCGTCACCTTTACAACCACCCCTTCAAGGTGAGCGGGCACAGCCATTGCATTGGACGACAAGTACTGGACCAACACACACAACACACACACACACACCACTGTTCGAATAAAAGGAGCCCCAGTATGTTTGTGATGCACAGTCCATGCACAAGCTGATGACCGAAACACACACACACACACACACACACACGAGCATGGTGTAACATCCAGGGTTTGAAAAGTATGACAGAGACTGCAGCCATCTTAGGGGCTCCGTACTTACATGTCGTCGGTAAAATTACTTCTACAACGAGATTAAAACTCCTGGGTATAAACCTTGTGGGTTCAGCGCATTCTACTTTTCGTACCTATTCCTCTGGGTTTTGTCTCGGTTTCTACCTATGAAGTGTACAGAAATTAAAGGGTGAAGTAAGATTTAAAAAGAAGGGATTTGCTCCTTCTGCGCATGTCTTGGAATACACCCCATCTTCTGCAAGCATGCCCACAAACACCACTGACACAGGACACACACAAGACTGAAAAAGCAGCTTAAACTAAAAACAAGTTTGATAAAACTATTAATAAACAGGCCATTAAACACTCACACGCACACACACCACATACACTTGTGATACAAAGTAACGTGACACACACACAGGCTCGAAGACAGTTTAGCCTCACACACACACACACACACACACCACACACACACACACACACACACACACCAAGAAGCTAAGCAACTATCGATAGCAAGTACGAACCTGGGAGCTACCGACACACTTGTAGGAGCAAGGGGGCCGAGTTCAGGGTCTCAGTCTGTCAAATCAAATTCAATGTCTGTCTCGGAGTGTCTGGTCAGCTGGATGATGTTTTTGACGGACCGAAATCTTACTTTGGCGTGAAGTTCGTGATTCATTGAACGTGTCCTTTGGCTTTGTTTTGATCTAACCAACGGGCGAACTCATGCCCTTATCCCGTTGTACGTTACCCACTCCTCACCCACTGCAAACCACGAGATTAAAGGTGAATTCTCGACATATGGAATCTGCAGTAGTAACGGACCTTTGAGGCTTACAAGACCGGTAGCAGGTAACTTCCCCGATACCTACGGACATGTAAGTACGGTCCAGGTCGGAGACAGGTTTGCTGAGCTCAAAATTCTGTTTGAGGACCCCCCCCCCACCCCCCCACCCCCCCCCCCCCCCCCCCCCCCCCGGAACAGCTTGAACAGCCCTTTACTGTCTGTTGAAAAAAAAAAAAAAAACGTGACGAGGCAGCATCAGATGTCGGTGGGAACAGACTCTTACATGACCACTTCAACACAGAAACTCTATGATGGAAGAACCAGAAGTGGGTAGCCCAGTACCATCTGCATTCAGCACCGGATTGAAGGACAGTACCATCTGCGCATACAGCACCGGATTGAAAGAACTGTACCATCTGCCCCACAGCACCGGATGCAAGGACAGTACTATTGCTTGCAGCACCGGTATTGAAGGGACAGTACCATCCTGCATGCAGCACCAGATTGAAAGGACAGTACCATCTGCATGCAGCACCGAATTGTAGGGGACAGGACCTATTCTGTATGCACAGCACCGGATTGAAGGACAGTAACATCTGTAGTGGAGACACCAGATTGCTAGGTCAGTACCATCTGTATGCAGCACCGGATTGAAGGACAGACCTTCTGTATGCGCACCAGATTGAAGGACAGTACCATCTACATGCAGCACCGGACTGAAGGAACAGTACCATCTGCATGCAGCACCGGATTGAAGGACAGTAACATCTGCATGCAGACCGGATGAAGACAGAACAATCTGCATGCAGCACCGATTGAAGGACGGTTTTACCATCTGCATGCAGCACCGGATCAGTTTGAAGGACAATTACCATCTGCACACAGCTCCGGATAGGCTGAGGACGAAGACGAAGAAGAAGGAAGAAGAAGAGAAGAAGAAGAAGAAGAAAGAAGAAGAAGAAGATGAGACAACACACAACAAAACTACAACAACAACAACAAGAGGAGAAGGCGGAAAAGGAGGAGGACAAGGAACAAGAAACAAGAAACCAGAAGAAGTGATAATGAGCGAAAAAAAAAAAAGCTTTTTTTCAAAATAATCTTTCATTTCTGAAACGTTCTGCCCTCTACCCCAACACACTGTGTTGCCTTCTGTATTTCTGTCAGATCATGGCCAAGAGCCCCAGGCACAGGGAACGCCCCCTGAAGCTGCAGACATTGTGACCACAGTATTTCTGTCAGAGCAGGGCCAGAGGCCCCGGGCACAGGGGATCGCCCCCTGATGTTGCAGCATTGTGGCCCACTGTATTTCTATCAGAGCAGGGCCAGAACCCCAAGGGCACAGGGGAACGCCCCCTGAAGCTGAAGATTCGTGACCCAGTATTTCTGTCAGGAGCACGGCCAGAACCCCTTGGACACAGGGAACGCCCCATGGACGCTGCAGCATTGTGGCCACAGTATTTCTGGCAGGCAGGGCCAGAACCCCAGGCCACAGGGGAAACGCCCCCTGAAGTTGCTTCATTGTGACCACAAGTATTTCTGTTCAGAGCACGGCCAGAACCCTGGGCACAGGGAACGCCCCCTGAAGTTGCAGCATTGTGACCCACAGTATTTCTGTCAGAGCACGGCAGAACCCCAGGCAAGGGGGAACGCCCCTGAAGCTGCAGCTTTGTGAACACAGTATTTCGTCAGAGCAGGGGCCAGAGCCCCGGGCAAAGGGAACGCCCCTTGAAGTTGCAAGCTTAGTGGAAGCCAGTAGTAAAGCAAAACAGACGGCTTACAATGAACCTTTTCCTCTCGTCCTCAGGAAACACTGATGAGTGTAAAAGTGTGAAACGTGAAAAATGATAGAACAAAAAAAAACTGCTCACAAACAAATATCACTGCACACCAGATTGATTTTTTCTCTCCACCAATCCCCTTCTGAAATTGAGGTATACTGCAAACAACAGCCACGTGACCATGACAGCACTTGGATCATGACAGCACGTGGACCATGACAGCACGTGATAATGGCAAAGTGGATACCAGTCCGTTGGTAGTTTTTGGATGACTGTCAGCTGTACACTGGACTTCACTGTGCAGGTTGCCACTTTCCACAGGTCTGAGAGGAAAAGGTTTGAATCTTTCTCACTGTGGTGCCTGGCCCACCTTTCCCCGCAGGTCCTGAGAGGAAAAGGTTGAAACTTATCATGTGTGCACACCTCCGTTCCCCACAGGTTGAGAGGAAAAGGTTTTGTGAAACTTTTTCTCACTGTGGTGCCACCTTTCCCACAGGTTGAGAGGAAAAGGTTGATGAAACTTTCTCACTCACTGTGGTGCCACCTTTCCCCAAGGTCTGAGAGGAAAAGGTTGATACTTTCTCACTGTGGCTGGTGCCACCTTTCCCCACAGGTCTGGAGAGGAAAAGGCTTGAAACTTCTCAATGTTGATGCAACCTTTCCCACAGGTCTGGAGAGGAAAGGCTTGAAACTTCTCCACGCTGGGCCTTGGCCGATCCCCTAGAAATAAAGGCTGTTCAGGTCCTAGGAAGCTGAAGGAATGAATGTATATTCTTTTTTGTTGATGGTGGATGGTGCTATATATTGGGGAGTAGGGGGGTGCAGAACATATGGAAGGTGAATTATGTAGTCATCACAGAAATGATCTAACGGACACTTTTTTCACCTCTCTCTCTCTCTCTCTCTCTCTCTCTCTCTCTGGGCGGGCTTGGTAGGTGTGTGAGAGTGTGTGAATGGGGAAGGGGGAGGGGGGAGGGAATTCCAGGTTACTGAGAGGTAAACACTACCCCCACCCCACGGGGTCGAGCCCTGTCATTGGTCAGTAAACTGGACACGCTCAGTGTATGTGAGTGTGTGTAGTGTGTGTGTGTTGTGTGTGTGTGTGTTGTGTGTGTGTGTGTGTGTGTGTGTAGTGTGTGTGTGTGTGTTGTGCAGAAAAATACCGCCCGTGGTGGACGTGAGTTACAGCTGGGATGGGCCCTCTGTGATTGGCAAAGAACTGCAGCCTGGAGGTCCTCAGCGTCAGACGCCAATAACAGATGGTGGGTCCGCCAGGGTGGCTGACGTCCTGCTGCCCATCGCCACCAGGTCCCTTTCTCGTTGCATTCTCTTTTTTACAGTGGGAAGGGGCTGCATGGTAGTGGAGAGGGGAGGAAGGGGGAGCATTGACGCGCTGGGGCTTTGAAAGATGGCTAAGGGGAGGGAGAATAGCAGAACAGGTGAAGGGGCGTTAGAGCAGGGGTGACAGCCTCTGGTGCTTGGCGATGGTTGTTTCTTCTTTGCCATTAGCTGCTCGCATTCCAGGGAGTTTTATGTAGGTTTGGGAACAGGTAAAAGTAACGTCTAGGCTGAGGGGAGGGGGAGGAGGGGCCCAGGAGAGGGAGGGGGTGTGGGGGCGCTCGCATTGCAGTCCACTAAACTTGTGTGTTTTTCTAGCATCCAAAACACCCACGCAGGGTGTGAGAGTGTTCTTTTCTGAGCCTTGTGTCTGTGTATTCACAAAAACGTGAGCAAGACACTGACAACACGGAATGAGCATATCTTGATTACCTTTCGCTGCTTGCTGAAATGTTGGACTTGCGTCTGCAACTATGGCAAAGTTCTACTGGATACACCGTCCACGATCCAGTTATCAGCATGTCAGGCACCAAAAAGGCTTGTAACGTGTGCAATGTTGGTTGTCCCACAATTTGTATGCAATGTCTTGAACGTGCAGTGTTGGTGTCCCCATGTATGGATTGACTGTAACGTGCAGTGTTGGTGTCCCCAATGTATGGATATCTTGAACGTGCAGTGTTGGTGTCCCCAATGAATTGGAATGTCTTGAACGTGCATGTTGGTGTCCCCAATGCATGGAATGTCTTGAACGTGCAGTGTTGGTGTCCCCAATGCATGGAAGTCTTGAACGTGCAGTGTTGGTGTCCCCAATGCATGGAATGCTTGAACGTGCAGTGTTGGTGTCCCCAATACATGGAATGTCTTGAACGTGCAGTGTTGGTTCCCCAATGCATGGAATGTCTTGAACGTACATGTTGGAGTCCCCAATGTATGGAATGTCTTGAACGTGCAGTGTTGGTGTTCCCAATGATGGAATGTCTTGAACGTGCAGTGTTGGTGTCCCCAATGATGGAATGACTTTAACGTGCTGTGGAATGTCCCCAATGTATGGAATGACTTAACTTGCTGTGATATGTCCCCAATGTATGGAACGACTTTAACGTGCTATATTAATGTCCCCAATGTATGGAACGACTTTAACGTGCGTGCTAATGTCCCAATGTATGGAAACTGCAACGTGCTGTGTTAATGTCCGCAATGTATGGAATGGCTTTAACGTGCAATGTTAATTCCCCAATGTGTGGAATGACTTTAACGTGCAGTGCAATGTCCCCAATGTATGGAATGACTTTAACGTGCTGGTAATGTCCCCAATGTATGGAATGACTTTAACGTGCTGTGGTAATGTCCGCAATGTATGGAATGGCTTTAACGTGCAATGTTGGTGTCCCCAATGTATGGAATGCTTGAACGTGCATGTTGGTGTCCCCCATGTATAGAATGACTGTAACGTGCAGTGTTGGTGTCCCCAATGTATGGAATATCTTGAACGTGCAGTGTTGGTGTCCCCAATGAATTGGAATATCTTGAACGTGCAGTGTTGGTGTCCCCAATGCATGGAATGTCTTGAACGTGCAGTGTTGGTGTCCCCAATGCATGGAATGTCTTGAACGTGCAGTGTTGGTGTCCCCGATGTATGGAATGTCTTGAACGTGCAGTGTTGGTGTCCCCAATGCATGGAATGTCTTGAACGTGCAGTGTTGGAGTCCCCAATGTATGGAATGTCTTGAACGTGCGTGTTGGTGTCCCCAATGTATGGAATGTCTTGAACGTGCAGTGTTGGTGTCCCCAATGTATGGAATGACTTTAACGTGCTATTCAATGTCCCCAATGTATGGAAGACTTTAACTTGCTGTGGTAATGTCCCCAATGTATGGAACGACTTTAACGTGCTATATTAATGTCCCAATGTATGGAACGACTTTAACGTGCAGTGCTAATGTCCCCAATGTATGGAATGACTGTAACGTGCAGTGCGAATGTCCCCAATGTGATGGAATGACTTTAACGTGCTGTAGTAATGTCCTCAATGTATGGAATGACTTTAACGTGCTGTGTAATGTCCCCAATGTATGGAATGACTTTAACGTGCTGTGGTAATGTCCCAATGTATGGAATGGCTTTAACGTGCAATGTTGTGTCCCCCATTTTATGGAATGACTGTAACGTGCAGTGTTGGTGTCCCCAATAGTATGTGAATATCTTAGAAATGAGCAGAGTTGGTGTCCCCAATGAATTGGAATGTCTTGAACGTGCAGTGTTGGTGTCCCAAATGCATGGAATATCTTGAACGTGCATTTGGTGTCCCAGTGCATGGAATGTCTTGACGTACAGTGTTGGAGCCCCAATGTATGGAATGTCTTGAACGTGCAGTGTTGGGTCCCCAATGCATGGAATGTCTTGAACGTGCAGTGTTGGTGTCCCAATGTATGGAATAATTTTAACGTGCTGTGTCAAGTCCCCAATGTATGGAATGACTTTAACTTGCTGGTATGTTCCGAATGTATGGAACGACTTTAACGGCTATAATTTATGTCCCAATGTATGGAACGACTTTAACGTGCAGTGCTAATGTCCCCAATGTATGGAATGAACTTGTAACGTGCTGTGTTAATGTCCGCAATGTATGGAATGGCTTAACGTGCTGCGGCAATGTCCCCAATGTATGGAATGACTTACGTGCAGTGCTAATGTCCCTAATGATGGAATGACCTTAACGTGCTGTTTAAGTGTCCCCAATGTATGGAATGACTTAACCGTGCTGGGTAGTGTCCCAATGTATGGAATGCTTTAACGTGCAAGTGTTGGTGTCCCCAATGCAATAATGCCTTGAACGTGCAGTGTTAGTGTGCCCGATTCAGGCGATGGCTTCAACGGCACGTTGGTGTCCCCAATTCAGACAATGGTTTTAAATGTGATGGTAATCCTTTTGTGCAGGAAATGACAGAAATGTGCGGTGTTGTCCTTTGTGTGTGGAGCGGCTTTAGTGTGCAGTGCTATTATCCATAATGAAGGGAGTAGATTAAATCTGCATATTGGAGTACCCAGTGTGAATGGTGGCTTAACTGTGTTTGTGTCTCAAACGCAAGGAATGGCTTAATGCGCAGTGTTAGGGTCCCTACAGCAGGGAATGGCTTAACTGTGCAGTATTATGGTCTCCGATGGTGGGAATGGGTTTAACTGTGCAGTGTTGGGGTCCCACATTTAGGGAATGACCCACCTGCACAATGCTGGGGTCCCACTTGCAGAGAATGACCCACCTATTCAATGTTGGAGTCCCACATGCAGGGAACGACCCACCTGTGCAGTGTTGGGGTCCCACATTCAGGGAATGACCCACCTTTTCAATGCTGGGGTCCCACATGCGGGGAACGATCCACCTCTGCAGTGTTGGGGTCCCAAATGCAGGAATGACCCACCTGTACAGTGTTGGGGTCCCATATGCAGGAATGACCCACCTGTGCAGTGTTGGGGTCCCATATGCAGGAACGACCAACCTCTGCAGTGTTGGGGTCCCAAATGCTGGGAATGACCCACGTTTGCAGTGTTGGGGTCCCATATGCAGGGAACGACCCACCTCTGCAGTGTTGGGGTCCCACATGCAGGGAATGACCCATCTGTACAATGTTGGGGTCCCATATGCAGGGAATGACCCACCTTTGCAGTGTTGGAGTCCCATATGCAGGGAATGACCCACCTGTGCAGTGTTGGGGTCCCATATGCAGGGAACGACCCGTCTCTGCAGTGTTGGAGTCCCACATGCAAGGAACGGCTTGAATGTATAGTATTTGTGTCCCTTTCTTCAACACTTAGTTCTTCACACAACTCTATTTACTGACTCCACCACTTCTCCCCCCTAAAACCCCTCTCCCACTCCCCTTCTCCACCCTCTCGCCCCACCCTCCCTCTTACATTCAATCATAGCTGGACTTCATTTTCAAGCTACTTTCTTATCTGACCAGCTTTCTCCTCTCTTGTTTCTTTTCGTGAAATCCTGTTTCCCTTCCTTTTCGTTCTTTATTTTCCCGTTTCCAAAGGGAAACTGATGTCTGTGTGGTTCTGCTCTAACCTGACTCTCTCTGTGTCTCAGGCCACGTTCTTCGCCTGCCCCTCGGCCATCTTCGACAATGACGACGATTAGTGAGGGATACACGGGCCCCGGGAGCTGTGCCTAGCCACCACAGAGGATGGGGGAGGGAGGGGGAGTAGAACTATTACCCCCTCCCTCCCCACGCACTTCTTCAGAGGGTCACAGGGTGGGAGAGGGTGAAGCGGGGGTGTGGCATAGCGGTGGACGGGGGTGGGGGTGTTATGGGCCAGACTCCATTGTAGAATCCTAGGGGTTAACATTGTTGTGCCAGACTGCGTTGTATAATCCTAGGGGTTAACATTGTTAGAGAACTGGACTCATGAATACCAAAAACAAAATCTAGATAAACGGACAAGCTGAACTAGTCAGTAATTAGTTGGGGAAAGGAAAATGAACATATTTACAGACACAGAGTGAATAATTCATGTTGTTGCATATTGTAGCAGGAAGCTTAGATGCTGGCATTGTCAACATAGTATCAACACTGGGAATTAATTATTTTTGCTGACCTTGATCAAAAACCATCAACACGAGTTAATTAGTGTGTCAACCAGTCGACAATAAAGGAATGTTCCTCTAACCCTGGTGTGTTTGACGAGTGTCATTGTTAGGGTAGCACGGCTCGCACCTTGTCCTGACCTTGTGCGCATCATTCCACTGCCAGAGAAGGTGTAGAACTCATCAATGGCAGCCCATATACTGGGTCACACACACACACACACACACAACACACACACACACACACACCACACATACCAACACACACACACACACACACACACACACACACACACACACACACACACAGGGCCGCGTGCACATGTGCAAATTCTGCATACTCAATATATCTCCTCCCACATGGACATACTGAACACACACACACACACACACACACACACACACACACACACGCGCGCGCGCGCGCGCGCGCGCGCGCGCGTTTCCGTATACGTGTTGAGCCAATGTCTACTACTAAAACAAAGGACCAGTCACATTTGCTCATTTCCAAGAAACATGCATAAACAAACGTGCACAGCTAAAAACAAAACAACAAAAGCAACTACATGTACTTACATTCGTTTAAATGTGCTGTCTGCGCGGAACATGTTTGCATCAGCGGACACTGCTTGAACCAATCGACTTGTCCCATCGGCTGACACACACTGTCTTCACGTGTTTGTCAGGCTCCTGTGACAGCACACAACATGAAGGTAGGCGTCAGTCACAGAGCCTGGCCGGGTAAGGAGAGGTGTTATATGCACTGTGATTATCACCCCTACCCACCCAGGTAATGATAAGGTTGTGCACAGTGATTATCACCCCTATCCACCCAGGTAATGATGAGGCTGTTATATGCACAGTGATTATCACCCCTACCCACCCAGGTAATGATGAGGTTGTGCACAGTGATTATTACCCCTATCCACCCAGGTAATGATAAGGCTGTTATGTGCACAGTGATTATCACCCCTACCCACCCAGGTAATGGTGAGGTTATGTGCACTGTGATTATCACCCTGTCTACCCAGGTAATGATGAGGCTGTGATATGCACAGTGATTATCACCCCTGTCCACCCTGGTAATGATGAGGCTGTTATATGCACAGTGATTATCACCCCTGTCCACCCAGGTAATGATGAGGCTGTTATGTGCACAGTGATTATTACCCCTATCCACCCAGGTAATGATAAGGCTGTTATGTGCACAGTGATTATCACCCCTACCCACCCAGGTAATGGTGAGGTTATGTGCACTGTGATTATCACCCCTGTCTACCCAGGTAATGATGAGGTTATATGCACAGGGATTATCACCCCTACCCACCCAGGTAATGATGAGGCTGTTATGTGCATAGTGATTATCACCCCTGTCCATCCAGGTAATGATGAGGCTCTTATGTGCACAGTGCTTATCACCCCTGTCCACCCAGGTAATGATGAGGTTATGTGCACAGTGATTATCACCCCTATCTACCCAGGTAATGATGAGGCTGTTATGTGCACAGTGATTATCACCCCTGTCCACCCAGGTAATGATGAGGTTATGTGCACAGTGATTATCACCCCTACCCACCCAGGTAATAATGAGGCTGTTATATGCACAGTGATTTTCACCCCTTTCCACCCAGGTAATGATGAGGCTGTTATGTGCACAGTGATTATCACCCCTGTCCAGCCAGGTAATAATGAAGTTATTATGTGCAGAGTGATAATCACCCCTACCCCATCCCCACCCCCACACTGTCTTATTGCAAAGGTATCCTGAGCATATTTTTTTCTTTTTGTTTTTGTTTTCACGTGATTCCTACACAACATACTTTAGAGTTACCTTTATATTTGAATATGTGGATGAAAGTTCAGATTTCAAATCAGCTTAAGATGCTCATGTTACCTACCAGTTCAGGATAGTCATGCTGTGTATGAATTTAGGATTATTACAATTGTCAAGTTGACTTTCTTCTTTTAGGAAGAAAAAAATGTAAAACAGTCTTTTCCATCTTTCCTCATTTTTTCCCTAGACGCTGTTTGTCACAACACAAGTGGTAAACACTGTCACAGCACAAGAGGTAAACACTGTCACAACACAAGAGGTAAACACTGTCACAGCACAAGAGGTAAACACTGTCACAACACAAGAGGTAAACACTGTCACAGCACAAGATGTAAACATTGTCACAACACAAGAGGTAAACACTGTTACAACACAAGAGGTAAACACTGTCATAACACAAGAGGTAAACAGTGTCACAACACAAGAGGTAAACAGTGTCACAACACAAGAGATAAAGACTGTCATAACACAAGAGGTAAATATTGTCAAAACACAAGAGGTAAAGACTGTCACAACACAAGAGGTAAAGACTGTCACAACACAAGAGGTAAAGGCTGTCACAACACAGGAGGTAAAGACTGTCACAACACAAAAGGTAAAGACTGTCACTGCACAAGAGGTATAGACTGTTACAGCACAAGAGGTAAATACTGTCACAGCACAAGAGGTGAACACTGTCACAGCACAAGAGGTGAACATTGTCACAGCACAAGAAGTAAACACTATCACAACACAAGAGGTAAAGACTGTCACTGCACAAGAGGTAAACACTGTCACAGCACAAAAGGTAAACACTGTCACAGCACAAAGTAAACACTGTCATATCACAAGAGTAAACACTGTCACAGCACAAGAGGTAAACACTGTCACAGCACTTGAGGTAAACATTGTCATAACACAAGAGGTAAACACTGTCACAACACAAGAGGTAAACACTGTCACAACACA
Organism: Conus canariensis; assembly: GCA_033310375.1. Taxonomy (NCBI): domain Eukaryota; kingdom Metazoa; phylum Mollusca; class Gastropoda; order Neogastropoda; family Conidae; genus Conus; species Conus canariensis. Next base: position 23,906 of record JAMYXO010000858.1, read on the forward strand.
AGAGGTAAACACTGTCACAACACAAGAGTTAAACATTGTCACAGAACAAGAGGTAAACACTGTCACAACACAAGAGGTAAAACACTCTTACAAAACAAGAGCTAAACACTGTCACAGCATATCAGGTAAACACTGTCACAACACAAGAGGTAACCACTGTCACAGCACATGAGGTAAACACTGTCACAACACAAGAGGTAAAGACTGTCACAGCACATGAGGTAAACACTGTCACAACACATGGAATAAACACTGTCACAACACAGGAGGTTAACACTGTCACAACACAAGAGATAAACGCTGTCACCACACAAGAGGTAAACACTGTCACCACACAAGAGGTAAACACTGTCATAACACACGAGGTAAACACTGTCACAACACAAGAGGTAAAGACTGTCATAACACAAGAGGTAAACACAGTCACAACACAAGAGGTAAACACAGTAACAACACAAGAGGTAAATACTGTCACAACACTGGAGGTAAAGAGTGTCACAACACAAGAGGTAAAGACTGTCACTGCACAAGAGGTAAAGACTGTCACAGCACATGAGGTAAAGACTATCACAGCACAAGAGGTGAATACTGTCACTGCAAAAGAGGTAAACATTGTCACAGCACAAGAGGTAAACACTGTCACAACACAGGAGATGAAAACTGTCACTGCATAAGGGGTGAACACTGTCACTGCACAAGAGGTAAACATTGTCACAGCTCAAGAGGTAAACTCTATCACAACACAAGAGGTGAACACTGTCACTGCACAAGAGGTAAATATTGTCACAGCACAAGAGGTAAACACTGTCACAGCACAAGAGGTAAACACTGTCACAGCACATGAGGTAAACACTGTCACAGCACACGAGGTAAACACTGTCATAACACAAGAGGTAAACACTGTCACAGCACAAGAGGTAAACACTGTCAGAGCACAAGAGGTAAACACTGTCACAACCCAAGAGATAAACACTGTCACAACACATGAGTTAAACTCTGTCACAGCACATGAGGTAAACACTGTCACAACACAAGAGGTAAACACTATCGCAACACAAGAGGTAAACACTGTCACAACACAGGAGGTGAACACTGTCACAAGAGGTAAACATGGTCACAGCCCAAGAGGTAAACACTGTCACAACACAAGAGGTAAGCAGTGTCACAAGAGGTAAACACTGTCACAACACAAGAGGTAAACACTGTTACAAAACAAGAGGTAAACGCGGTCACAGCACATGAGGTAAACACTGTCACAACACAAGAAGTAAACACTGTCACAGCACATGACGTAAACACTGTCACAACACAAGGGGTAAACACTGTCACAACACAGGAGGTTAACACTGTCACAACACAAGAGGTAAACGCTGTCACAATACAAGAGGTAAACACTGTCACACACAAGGGGTAAACACTGTCATAACACAGGAGGTAAAGACTGTCACAACACAAGAGGTAAAGACTGTCATAACACAAGAGGTAAACACAGTCACAAGACAAGAGGTAAACACTGTCACAACACAAGAGGTAAAGACTGTCACAACACTGGGGGTAAAGACTGTCACAACACAAGAGGTAAAGACTGTCACTGCACAAGAGGTAAACACTGTCACAGCACATGAGGTAAAGATTATCACAGCACAAGAGGTGAACACTGTCACTGCAAAAGAGGAAAACATTGTCACAGCACAAGATGTAAACACTGTCACAACACAAGAGGTGAAAACTGTCACTGCATAAGAGGTGAACACTGTCACTGCACAAGAGGTAAACATTGTCACAGCACAAGAGGTAAACTCTGTCACAACACAAGAGGTGAACACTGTCACTGCACAAGAGGTAAACATTGTCACAGCACAAGAGGTAAACACTGTCACAGCACAAGAGGTAAACACTGTCACAGCACAAGAGCTAAACACTGTCACAACCCAAGAGGAAAACACTGTCAGAGCACATGAGGTAAACACTGTCACAGCACATGAGGTAAACACTGTCAAGCACATGAGGTAAACACTGTCACAAGCACATGAGGAAAACACTGTCACAACACATGAGGTTAACACTGTCACAACACAAGAGGTAAACACTGTCAAAACACAGGAGGTGAACACTGTCACAACACAAGAGGTAAACATTGTCACAGCACGAGAGGTAAATACTGTCACAACACAAGAGGTAAGCACTGTCACAAGAGGTAAACACAGTCACAACACAAGAGGTAAAGTCTGTCACAACACAGGAGATAAAGACTGTCACAATACAAGAGGTAAACATTGTCACAGCACAAGAGGCATATAACTGTCACCACACAAGAGGTGCACACTGTCACTGCACAAGAGGTAAACATTGTCACAGCACAAGAGGTAAACACTGTCACTGCACAAGAGGTAAACACTGTCACAACACAAGAGGTAAACACTATCACAACACAGGAGGTAAACACTGTCACAACACGAGAGGTAAAGACTGTCACAACAGAGGAGGTAAAGACTGTCACAACACAAGAGGTAAAGACTGTCACTGCACAAGAGGTAAAGACTGTCACAACACATGAGGTAAAGACTATCACAGCACAAGAGGTAAACACTGTCACTGCAAAAGAGGAAAACATTGTCACAGCACAATAGGTAAAACACTCTCACAGCACAAGAGGTAAACACTGTCACAACACAAAGGTAAAGACTGTCACAACACAGGAGGTAAAGACTGTCACAACACAGGAGGTAAAACTGTCACAACACAAGAGGTAAACATTCTCACAGCACAAGAGGTACACACTGTCACAACACAAGAGGTAAACACTGTTACAAAACAAGAGGTAAACGCGGTCACAGCACATCAGGTAAACACTGTCACAACACAAGAGGTAAACACTGCCACAGCACATGAGCTAAACACCGTCACAACACAAGAGAGTCAAACACAGTCCTCACAACACATGAGGTAAACATTGTCACAACACAAGAGATAAACACTGTCACAACACAAGAGGTAAACGCTGTCACAAGAGGTAAACACTGTCACAACACAAGAGGTACACACTGTCATAACACAGGAGGTAAAGACTGTCACAACACAAGAGGTAAAGACTGTCATAACACAAGAGGTAAACACAGTCACAACACAAGAGGTAAACACAGTCACAACACAAGAGGTAAAGACTGTCACAACAGAGAGGTAAAGACTGTTACAACACAAGAGGTAAAGACTGCACTGCACAAGAGGTAAAGACTGTCACAGCACATGAGGTAAAGACTATCACAGCACAAGAGGTGAACACTGTCACTGCAAAAGAGGTAAACATTGTCACAGCACAAGAGGTAAGCACTGTCACAGCACAAGAGGTAAACACTGTCATATAACAAAAGGTAAAGACTGTCACAACACAGGAGGTAAAGACTGTCACAACACAGCGGGTAAACACAGTCACAACACAAGAGGTAAACATTCTCACAGCACAAGAGGTAAACACTGTCACAACACAAGAGGTAAACACTGTTACAAAACAAGAGGTAAACGCGGTCACAGCACATGAGGTAAACACTGTCACAACACAAGAGGTAAACACTGTCACAGCACATGACGTAAACACTGTCACAACACAAGGGGTAAACACTGTCACAACACAGGAGGTTAACACTGTCACAACACCAAGAGGTAAACGCTGTCACACCACAAGAGGTAAACACTGTCACAACACAAGGGGTAAACACTGTCATAACACACGAGGTAAACACTGTCACAACACAAGAGGTAAAGACTGTCATAACACAAGAGGTAAACACAGTCACAAGACAAGAGGTAAACACAGTCACAACACAAGAGGTAAATACTGTCAAAACACTGGAGGTAAAGACTGTCACAACACAAGAGTAAAGACTGTCACTGCACAAGAGGTAAACACTGTCACAGCACATGAGGTAAAGATTATCACAGCACAAGAGGTGAACACTGTCACTGCAAAAGAGGTAAACATTGTCACAGCACAAGATGTAAACACTGTCACAACACAAGAGGTGAAAACTGTCACTGCATAAGAGGTGAACACTGTCACTGCACAAGAGGTAAACATTGTCACAGCACAAGAGGTAAACTCTGTCACAACACAAGAGGTGAACACTGTCACAGCACAAGAGGTAAACATTGTCACAGCACAAGAGGTAAACACTGTCACAGCACATGAGGTAAACACTGTCACAGCACAAGAGGTAAACACTGTCACAGCACATGAGGTAAAACACTGTCACAGCACAAGAGGTAAACACTGTCACACACATGAGGTAACACTGTCACACACATGAGGTAACACGTACAACAAGAGTAACCTGTACAACACATGAGGTAACACTGTCACAACACAAGAGGTAAACATGTCACAGCACAAGAGGTAAACACTGTCACAACACATGAGGTAAACACTGTCAACACAGAGGTAAACACTGTCACACACAAGAGGTAAACTGTCAACACAGAGTAAACGTCACATGCAGGTAACATTGTCACACACAAGAGGTAAACTGTCACCACACAAGAGGTGACACTGTCACAACACAAGAGGTAAACATTGTCACAGCACAGAGTTAAACACTGTCACAACACAAGAGGTAAACACTGTCACAACACAAGAGGTAAACACTGTCACAACACAGAGAGTAAAACTGTCACAACACAGGAGGTAAAGACTGTCACAACGCAAGAGGTAAACATTGTCACAAGCACAAGAGGTAAAGACTGTCACGCACAAGAGTAAAGACTGTCCACACATAGTACACTTACGCACAAGAGGTAACACTGTCACAGCACAAGAGGTAAACACTGTCACAGCACAAGAGGTAAACACTGTCACAGCACAAGAGGTAAACACTGTCACAACACAAGAGGTAAAGACTGTCACAACACAGGAGGTAAAGACTGTCACAACACGAGGAGGTAAACACTGTCACAACACAAGAGGTAAAGATGCTCACTAGCACAAGAGGTAAAACTGTCACAAACACAGAGGTAAACACTGTCACAACAAGAGGTAACACTGTCACTGCACATAGGTAAACATGTCACACACAAGAGGTAACACTCCACAGCACAAAGGTAAACACTGTCACAACACAAGAGGTAAAACGTCACAACACAGAGGTAAACATGTCACAACACAGGAGTAAACACTGTCACAACACAAGAGGTAAACATCTCAGCACAAGAGGTAACACACTGTCACAACACAAGAGGTAAACACTGTCAAAACAAGAGGTAAACGACTGTCACAACACAAGGTAAAACTGTCAAACACAAGAGGTAAAACACAGTCACAACACAGAGGTAAACACGTCACAACACAGAGAGGTAAAGACTGTCACAACAAGTAGGTAAACATGTACACAACACAAGAGATAAACACTGTACAACACAAGAGGTAAAGACTGTCACAAGAGGTAAACACTGTCACAACACAAGAGGTAACACTGTCACTGCAAAAGTAAAATGTCACAGAGAGGTAAAACTGTCACAACACAAGAGGTAAACACTGTCACTGACACAAGAGGTAAACATTGTCACACACAAGAGGTAAACACTGTCACAACACAAGAGGTAAAACTGTCACAGCACAGAGAGGTAACAACTGTCACAACACAAGAGGTAAACACTGTCACTGCACAAGAGGTAAACAACTGTCACAGCACCTGAGGTAAAGACTGTCACAGCACAAGAGGTGAAACACTGTCACTGCAAAGAGGTAAAAATGTCACAGCACAAAAGAGGTAAACACTGTCACAACACAAGAGGTAAACACTGTCACAAGCACAAGAGGTAAACATTGTCACAGCACTAGAGGTAAACACTGTCACAACACAAGAGGTAAACACTGTCACTGCACAAGAGGTAAACATTGTCACAGCACAAGAGGTAAACACTGTCACAACACAAGAGGTAAAGACTGTCACAACACCAGAGGTAAACATTGTCACAACACAAGAGGTATATACTGTCACAACACAAGAGGTGAACACTGTCACTGCACAAGAGGTAACATTGTCACAGCACAAGAGGTAAACACTGTCACAGCACAAGAGGTAAACACTGTCATAGCACAAGAGGTAAAGACTGTCATAACACAAGAGGTAAACAATCTCACAGCACAAGAGGTAAACACTGTCATATCACAAGATGTAAAGACTGTCACAGCACAAGAGGTAAACACTGTCACAAACAAGAGGTAAAGATTGTCATAACACAAGAGGTAAAACTGTCACAACACTAGAGGTAAACACTGTCACAACACAAGAGGTAAACACTGTCACAACACAGGATGTAAACACTGTCATAACACGAGAGGTAAACACTGTTACAACACAAGAGGTAAACACTGTCACAACACAAGAGGTAAACACTGTCACAACACTGTCACAACACGAGAGGTAAACACTGTCACAGCACAAGAGGTAATCACTGTCACAACACAAGAGGTAAACACTGTCACAACACAAGTGGTAAACACTGCCACAGCACTTGAGGTAAACACTGCAACAACACAAGAGGTAAACACTGTCACAGCACATGAGGTAAACACTGTCACAACACAAGAGGTAAACACTGTCACAGCCCATGAGGTAAACACTGTCACAACACAAGAGGTAAACACTGTCACAACACAGGAAGTAACTGAACAGTTCCTATCCTCTGCCAATTTCATTTTATGTAACAAAATATTTGTTGGGTATATCTTGCATCTTAAAAAGGTTTCCCATCTTGACTCCTCCTTCACTAATATCTGCTTCCATTATTTTTCTTTTTAACTTTTCAAACGCTTTTTTGTTTGAATTCTTCTTCTGCCATAAGAATTTATATAGGGTTCTGTTAATTGTGGTCAAAACGTGCTTTGGCAGACCTATTGACTGCATTACAAACACAAACTGACTCAACAAAAAACACTTTATTATAACTATTTTCCCATAAATTCATAAATCTCTCTTACTCCATGTTCTAATCAATTTATTCATTGTTACAATTCGTTTTAACCAATTTTCTTCTATGTTTATTGCTGCTTGGTTATTTTTAAAGTAAATTCCTAGTATTTTAATTTGTTCAGTTAACATAAATGGCATATTGTATTCATACCTCTGCATCCCTAATCTCATTGCTTTTGTTTTCTGCACATTTAATTTGAGACCAGAAAAAACAGAGAAATCATTTATTATGTCACGTGCTTTTATCATGTCATCTCTGTTATTTAGAAACAAAGTTGTGTCGTCTGCTAGCTGTTTTATTTTAAGCTTTACCAATTCATTATTGAAAGTGGGAAGATCAATTCCTGATATATTACTGTTCCGAATTTTTATTGCGAGTAATTCAACACCTAAAATGAAAGCCAGAGGGGGAAAAGGACAGCCCTGCCTGATGCCACACTTCACAGGGAAAGATTCCGAGATCCAGCCACCATGATTTATGCTGCTGACGGTGTTCGTTGTAATCACACTTACCCATCTTTTGAACTGGTTCCCAAACCCAAATATATCGAAAGTTTGCAACATAAATTCTTTAGAAACAGAGTCAAACGCTTTTTGATAATCTAGTGCTAATAGGTATCCGCACTTTTTCGTTACATTTAGATAGTTGATGACATCATCTGTAGTTCGTATTACTGTCGAAATATTTCGTCCCTTCAGATAACCTACTTGATCATGGCTAATTAATTTATCAATAACTTTATTCAGTCTCAACGCCAATGCCTTTGCTAGTATTTTATAATCTGTATTAGTTAGTGTAATTGGTCTCCAATTATTTACTTTGTCTCTTGGAAGGTCAAGGCTCTTGTGAAGAAATATAATAATGCCTTCTTTCTGACTGTATGACATTTCACCCTCTCTGAAAGATTCGTTGAATGATTCAGTTACAACATCGCTTATAGTTATCCAGAAAAACTTCATAAATTCAGTTGTAAGACCATCACTACCTGGTGCTGATCCGTTTTGCATATGCTTTAAAGCTAGACTTGTCTCTTGTACACTCATTAGACCTTCACATGTGAAAGACTCTTCTTCTAATTTTGTAAATGGTTCATTTTTATATAAAATCTTTCAATTTTTCCTTTCATATTTCCCTCTTCCTCTGGCGATTTAGAATATAACGCCGAGTAGAAATCTTTAATTTCTTTCAAGACTTCCGACTGATTTGTAATTATTTCACCATTATCCTTTTGCACTTGTGTCATTGCATTTTGGTTACCACGAACCTTTTCCAAGCCTAAGAAATATTTTGTTTTTTTTTTTCTCCTTCTTCTACCCACTTTGTTCTTGCCCTTGTTTGGGCTCCCCTAGCTTTTTCAAGTGATAATATTTCAAGTTTTTTCTTTATTTCCATAGCTTCTTTTTGGTTTTGTTCATTATCAGGATCATTTGCACATACTTGGTCCATCTTCTGGAGTTTACTTTTCAAATCTAAAAGTTCATTCCGTTTGTTTTGTGCTCTAAATTTGCCATACTCTAAACAAAAATGTTTTATCTTTGATTTACACCAGTCCCATTGATCCCCTGTTTTCTCAAACATTCCTTTACTTTCACCTATCCATTTTTTTTTAATACAACATTCATTCTGCCAACGAAAACGGCATCTTTCAGATAACTTATTAAAACGCCAGTAGCCAGGGCCTCTGACGAATTCATTATCATTTATTTCAGTAATTATTGCTCTATGATCCGTATTGGCGACAGACATAATGTCACATGAAACACACTTATCAGCCAGTTCTTGGCTGGCAAAGCAAAAATCAAGCCTCCGTGCAATAAAAGAATTTTTGCCTGCACCAAGTATACTCCTTTTCTTCCTCATGAAACACTCTCCAAAGGATCTGTCAAACCAGTGTTTGTAACCATTTTGTTTAATTTTGTAATTCTTTTTCACAGTGTGTTTCACCGGATATTATGTCCAAGCTATTACACATAACAGTGTTGAAGTCTCCCATGCACAGTAAGTTTTTCGATTTGCAATTTAATAATATGTCTTGTAAATTTTTTAAAAGTCTAATTTTTTCCTGCGTTTCATTAGGAGCATACACGTTAACCAGTGTGACTTCCCTATTCTCCGTCTTAATTGAGATAGCAACTATTCTGTCGCTGCAGTTTTCAAGTTCAAACATTTCCTTGGAAATGTTTAGATATTAATATTACTTGCCCTTTGCTATGAGCTGTCCCACTATGATAGAATAATTTCCCTCCCCGTTGTTTCTCCCAGTAGTTTGCTTCGCTTTCATTTATATGTGTTTCCTGAAGACAAACTATGTCAATCTTCTGTTGTTTGAACAATGAAAACATTGCGTTCTTTTCAATCTGTTTTTCAGTCCTCGTGTGTTTAAAGAAAGAAACGCGTAATCGATTCATTTTCCTAGAAAGGATACAGTAAATCTGTTCATTTTCCCCATTAAAAAAATGCGGAACACACGCACACAGACGCACGCACACACACACACACACACCACACACACACACACACACACACACACACACACACACACACACACACACACGTGAATATAGTCATAATCATTGTCCATTAAACGTCTGCCTGGTCCGTAACCGATGTAAACCAATGAAAAGAATAAACCGCAAAGAATTTAGCCAACCATCACATCACCGTAAACATCATCGCCGTCAGATTCGGAATTGTCCCTAGTCTGTTGTCGACGTTGTTTGTCAATGTGCTGCGGTGGTGTAGAGTCCGCGGGAAGAGGGCGTTTTGTCGAGGCTGAGAGAGAAAGATAAAACCCTCCTTCTAGATCAGCAATCTTATTTCGCCCGCAAACCCCCCTTTTCACATAATCAAATTCTCTTAATAAAAAAAATAGCTAAAACCCTACAAAATTAAACAAATCTAATCGCGTGAAAGTGGGGTTTGCGGGCAAAATAATTTTCCCCTGCTTTAGAACCGCACATTTAATCTTTCTCTCTGATTAACTAACAGGCACTGTGTTTGGCGGGACAACTTGCAACTCTTCGCGAACAAACGATCTTTTAGGGGCAGGCTTTTTAGACGTAGTAGCACCGCTAGAAGAAAGAGTCTCTCTTAAATAATACACGGGAGGGGCTGTTTTCATAATTCTTTCAACTTCATATACATCTACGCTCCATATGGGGTCTGTGGCTCTAAATTCTAACATCGCCCTCTGCCTCTCCAGGAGCATACAAGTATCTTACTTTTAATCCAAACGGCAAAATTCAACTTTGATCTATTTTAGCTGGAATTTATTACTTGAAAAACTTTTTAAAAACTTTTCCAAAATTTTTTTGAAAATTTTTTAAAATTTCCTTACCCTTTTTATAGGGGGCAAAACCCCGTTAAAGGGCCACATTAAGGGGCCATGCACCTATCTTTCCCTTAAATTAGGGATGAAAGGGAATCTTTGGGGTTGCCTGCAACCCCCAGCCCTGCCCCTTTTTTTTTTAAAAGCCCCAGGGGGCCAATAAAATTCAGTTTGTGAAAAACCCTTTGCGGGTAAGGGTTTTATCTATAAAATTCTTTCCAAAAAAAGCAAAACCCCATAAAACCCCCCGGGTTTCCAAACATTGTTTTTAGGGCCCTTTTTTTTTTTAATAATTTTATTATGGGAAAAAAAGGCCCCTTAATTTTAGAGGGGAAAAAAAGGGGGCCCCAAGGGCTTAAAAATTTTTCTTTTTCCCGGGGCAAAATTTTTTTGGGGCGGGTACCCCCCCTAAGAAATTTTAATTTCCCTTTTGAAAAACCCGGGCCCCCGCTTTAATTTTTTTAAAACCCCCCCCCTTTTTTTTTTTTCCTTGGGGAAAAAACCCCCGGGGCCCAAATTTTTTTTTTGGTTTCAAAACCCAAAAAAACTTTCAAAGCCCCCCCTTATCAAAAACCTCTTTTAAAAAGGATTTTTTTAAAAAAACAAAAAACCCTTTTTAAATTTTAAAATTATTTCTTACGGCCCCCGAAAAATCTTTGGGTTTAGGGGGGAAAAAAAAAAAATTAATTTTTTAAAAAGGGCCCCCCCCGTTTTTTTAAAATATTCCCCGCGCAAAAACCGGGTAAATTTTTTTGGTTTTTTTTAAAAAAAATATCTAAATTTAAAACCCGGCTTTTAACAAATTTTTTTGTTAAGGGAATAAGGGCGGGGGATTTATTTTCGGGGGGTTTTTTTTTTCCTTTTTTTTTCTTTCCCCAAAGGGCCTAAAAACAAACCCGGGATTTTTTAAAAAAATAAAATTGGGAAAACTTTTTTGAGGGCCCCGGGGTCTAAAAGTTATTGGGGTTTTTTAAAAACCCCCTTTTAAAAAATTTTGGGTTTAATTTCTCATCGGCTTTGGGGGAAATTTTTTTTTTGAAAAAAGGGGGTTTTAAAAAAAAAAAAAGGGGGGGTTTTGGGGGCTTGGGGGGCATAGGCCCTTTTTTGGGGTTTTTTCAAAAAAGGGGGGCCCCAGGGTTTGGGGTTTTTTTAAGGGTGGGGGGCCTGTTTTCCTTTTTTAAATTTTAAAAATTTTTAATTAAAAAAAAAGAAAAAAAAAAAGAGAAGAAGAAGGGAAAAAGGGTTAAATGTCCCAAAGGAACTGGCAATTAAACGTTCCCCAAGGGGCCCAAGGGTATAAACTAAATGTGGATTTTTTGGCCCGCGTAAAAAAATGATAAAACAGAGCAAAAAAAGAAAAAAACTAAATTTAAATTTCTGAGTAGAGACAAATTTTGTTATTTCAATGATAACTTTAGGCTATATTTTAAAACATTTAAATAAAATTTGGAATAACTTTTTCAGTAAATTTAAGATTTGGTTCTTAAATTGCAAGGGTTATGTTTTAACGGCTTTGTTTTAACTTTAAATTAATGGGGCAAAACCTTTTCCAAATTTACTTAGTTTTTAGGCACTCCCTTTTTTAGCCCATTAAATTTGAGCGCACCTCTTGGGAAGATATTTGGGTTTGGGAAGAGATTTGGGGGGGGAAGGTGCAATTCTTTAAATAACTGGAAATTATGGGAAAAATTTTTAAAAAAAGGAAAGGGAGGGAAAAAAAGAAGGGTTAGAATGGTTTGGGGTAGGGCAAGGAAATTTGGGTTTTTTAAAAGGGGTTCCCAAAGGGAAAATTTAAATTTATTTGGCGGGTTTTCCTTTCATGATTAAATTTAAAATTTCCGGAATCATATTAATCTACAATAATCGAAACGTTAATTGAACAATTTCAATTATTCAAACAAGTAATTTTCGTGAAAACAATTTGGGGCCTTTATGTTTGGAAACAGTGATCCCTTATGTAAAATGTTTTAGGGGAACGAAACCCACAATTTTTAGGTTTAATATAAATTAAAGGGGCAAATTTTAAAGGATTAGTTTGGGTTTTTAAAAGGGGCAAACATAGAGGGGTGCCATTAACCTTTAAACCCACGTAAAGGGCTGCCCCAAAAAAATTATTCTTGCATGTAAAAGGCCCCCTATGGGTTTTTTAAAGTTTTAATTATTTAAACTTGATGTTATGCATTAGAAGGAGAAGGTTAAAACGTTGGCAAAGTTACTTCCCATAAACATTTTAAAAAAAAATATCAAACTTTTTTTAAGGGTTGTTTGGGTATGCATTTTCTAATATTTAAAAATAGGTCGTTGACCGGAATTGGCTGATGGTTTATTACTAATAGAGAGCTAAAAAGTTTTGAGGGGTTAAAGTTTTGTTTATTTAAGGGGGGTTAGTTACTGGGTAAACGCTTGATCAAAGACCGTGGTCACTCATTTTTTAAATTTTAACCACTTACTGTAAGGGTAAAGAGTTCGATTTTACACCCAACAAATACTTTTTTCTTGTTTAAATGCAATCCTTAGATGATTCTGACAAAACTTTAAAGCTTTTGATTCGTGCATTGAGTAAAGCCAAGCCGCTAAGTAGCAAAATTTAAAGTCCTAAAATGAAGTTACAGATTTCAAAGGGTTGCACTAAAG
>JAMYXO010008602.1:0-10661 GCA_033310375.1 Conus canariensis
TTGATTTCTGCCGCCTGTTTCTTTCAGTCTACTATACTGGGCCCAATGGTAAAGTAGCGGTGGAATGGGTCGACCTAAAATACACTTTTTATCATGTCACTCGTAGGAATTGGGGTCTGGCCGGTGCAGTTCTCTTCTGCCATTTGATCGTCGAGCCAGAAATAATCACTTGTATACCAGCAGACCTGATGATGCTCATGATGCTAAATGCAGACAAAGCCTTTCGCCACACCAAGGCATGCCATGAAATGCTTTTAAAGCACAAAATAGTTTGAAATTGTTACTTATCATCGAATGTCAGATGAAGACTCTAATCAGGGTCACACACAGCTACAGAGGAAAAAATATAACTATGCAGGACCCTTAACGGCAATGAAAACTGTTACCTCGTGTCTTATATTGTCTTTCCTACCCAACGGTCTACGCTAAATGCTGTCCTTAAGGTAAAAAAACGCACATGAAAGAGGCGCCAGATCTGAAATACAATATAGTTGTTATTGAGATTCTGTTCTGGCTTGTCTCAGACATATTTCATTGTTCAAGCAAACTGAAATAAATCTTTTTTTCTAATCCAAGCGAATAGAAGTCGGAAGACAAATCCCATCTCTTGATAAGGAAACCCGGCATAGAAAACGGGACGTTCGGATTTTTAGAAATGATACAAAACGATTCCAGACGGTTTGGGTCAATTTCTCTCTCTCTCTCTCTCTCTCTCTCTCTCTCTCTCTCTCTCTCTCCTCGCTCGCTCGCTCCTCTCTCGCTTTCTGTATTTGTGCACGCGTGTGCGTGCATGCGTAAGTGCGCACGCGCGCGCATGTGTGCAGATGTCATGTTGAAAAAAACACATGACCATTGGCGCGTATGGCCGTGTGTGGATCTCATATCCCTTCACTTCCAGCCATCTGCGAGGATCGCACTAAAACTTCAACAATGGTGTGTTAAAGTTGTGCATCACAGAATTGGGAGCAATACTTTTGATAAAGAAAAAAAAAGAAGAAGAAAGAAAACATAACCATGAGCCATGCTTTGGTGTCATTTGTTTGATAAACTCACTCACAGACACTGGCGGGCACATACACAGCAGAGTGGACGAACGAGAGGGGAAGGGAGTGGGCAGAGGGGGGGGGGGGGGGGGGGTATGAATGTCCCTCCTCTGGATGGTCAAAACTGCATTTTCGACATGTTGCCCCTCTCCCTTTTCTCCATCCCCTACCCTGGGGAGGGACCCCCAGAACCCCTTTGAAAAAAACACATCTGATGTATGAATTATCCAAGGGGTGGCGTTTCTTTCGTAAGAGGAGACACCACCACCACCCTCATTTAACACAAAAAAAGGACAGAAGAGGCCCCCTGTACCCCACCCCCACCCCCTCTTGATTAAAAGTAGTTTCAAAAAGAACACTCAACCATACCCGAGCCCTCCTCCTCCCCCTCCCTCCATCCCTCAGCTTTTACCAAATTTCCGCCGTATTTGCTCTACTTGTAGTTTCAATTCATGCTGATGCCTGGGCACGTTTTCTCCCTTCTCCCACTGAGGGAGGTGGACCCCCCCCAGACCTCACCCTCACCTCTCTGGAACCCCCCCCCCTCCACACACACACACACACACGCGCGCGCGCGCGCGCGCAGCACACACACACACACACACACACACACACACACACACACACCACACACACCAGTCTATTCTCACCTGCATCTCTGTCTAGGGGGTTCTCTTGTGTTGTCGACTCTGGTCCTGGTGGAGGTCTCTGCGGGCGACAGTGCTCCCTCCTCCCAACGGTTCTCTTTCCCCTGGTGAGTCCTCTCCTTTCTGGTGCCTGTCGCTCTTCGTAGCCGTCATCCTGGTTCCCCGTCTGGAATAAAAATCCATCCATGATCTCTTTTTCTCGCTCATATTCCATCGTTTAAGCAATCGTGGAAACGTACACTTTTTGTTTCAGTTGGTTCAAGTGAAGTGACATATTAATTTTATGAATAAGACCTACCTTATGCAACAAAATGTTTAGAATGGAATCTAATCCGAAACGAGAAACAGACATTCTTTTTGCATTGAATTGTCTGGCACTATCCATCCCTGAAAAAAAGGACAAACTGTTCACCAAAAAAAAAAAAAAAATCTGAATTATTTGTTGATCTTTCTGTCGAGAGCTTGTCTTCTCTTACGGGAGTAAATGTGGATGTAGCCAATTCTTCAAGGCTTTAGGCCTATTTGTGCGAGTTGTCTCCTGCTTTCTTTTTCAGAATGATCTGGTGTCTGGGACAGAGCGGCTATGGACATGCAAGCATGTCGAATGGCTCTTCGCCTGTACAAAGTACCGTAAGGAGATCGCCCTTACACTGACGTCACACAGTCTGATCAGCCTCTGCAGAGGGGTGCCGTAGTCAAATGGTTAGAGCGTTTGCCCGCGGAGGCGACGGCTGTGAGTTCGAACCACACATGGGGTCGGATTTTTTTTGGCTGGAAAACCCTCTCTGTGAAAGAGCAAAGATAGGCTTTGCCTTCCAACATGCCATGCCACAGACACGGTGAATCTCTGGCAGTTCACTGCCCCAATGGTCGAAAGTCTATGAGAACTTTAGACCTTTTATTGGTGCAGTGCGGTGGTTAGTGTCGGGAGTCGCAGGCTGGGAGGTCGTAGGTTCGATTCCCGTCAGAGGCGTTATCTTCCCCTCCCCCCTCCCCCCCCCCCCCCCACTCCCGGCCGGATCTAGTCTATAGTGAGCGTGTCTTTTTCTTATCGCAAACAGACTAGTCCACAGAGCCTCATTTCATTCACTCAATGGATAACTGGTACTGAAACCCAGCAACTGGCCAACCATTGAGAAGGAATAAATGACCACCGCACAGAGCTGCCAAAGCCACCGAAAATGGATTGCACTGCAACAAAATGCACAACCCTCTTAAGGTATAGACCGCACGTTCAAGTTCCATATTCAATGTTATATCACTCTGAAATCTGTCATAAAATGCATACGTTTTCGGCCGTGTTGAAGCCTTCGTGCGGGGAGCTAAACTGATACCGTGCAGGCATACAGGACACTCAGACACACACTGCCAAATGTCACAACTGGATTGTGAAGCAAGTCACTTTGGATAACGGCTGAAAGCGTTCAACTATGAAAGGGCCCTTTGTGATGGACTGGGCCATGGTAACGCGGAAAGTATCAATGTTTGACAGTTTTAGGCGTTGTCTTCAACAAGCTGACCGGTCATTTTGACCAGGTGGCTCCCACTCGTAACAGCTGTCCATGATCTTTTGTAAATGTAGGACAGCCTATAAACAAGCAGGATTCCTCTCACGGGGTTCCCGGTGTCGCGTGAAATCTGGGAACGTGATATCTGGGAAGGCTTCCCAGATATCACAGATTTTTTGGGGAACACATTCCCAAAATGTACTATGATATCTGGGAAGGCCCGTAATATCTGGGAACGTGGTCTTTCAGAGCTCAAAAGGGCAGAAAGAAGACGAAAAAAGAATGGATTTTCGAGATAAGGTAGGAAACAATTTATTTAGGTGCAATTGAGATCTTTGGCCTTCTTGTCACTTTTTTCCATTAATTTATTGGCATGATTTTCACAAAGTACACAGATTTCACACCAGTTTCCAGATTTCACGATTGGAAGTTCAGGAAATCTGGGAACGCGTTCCCAGATATCACGGTAAATCTGGGAACGCGTTCCCTGATATCACGGTTCCCAGATATTATATGACACCGGGACCGAAATGCCGTGTTCCACAAAGCAGCGGAGGCCAACACAGCTGGCACCTTTGTATCCAGGGTCTCCCACGTGTTGCCTGTGTGACATTTGTTTGGTATTGTTCAGGGTAGACCAATTATTGGCAAAACATAACTAAACAGCTGCTCAGTGCACGGTCGGTTAACAGTCAAGTATTTATTCCCAGTTCTCTCTCAAAGCTCTTTTTTAAGATCAAACCAAATAGGAATGTGCTAAATGCGTACATTACAGCTTGCAGCAAACAAATGTTTATGACTTTATTTTGGGGACTCAGCTACCACACTGTCTGATGCTAGCAGGTCGGCCAGTCCCACTGGTCTGCAACTTGTCAAAATGTAAAAACTCGTAGCCTGCCAATCAAATTTTTTCTTTTACAAAAACAAAGGGAAAGGGGGGGGGGGGGGTATGAGTTCTGTTCACCGTTTTTTTCTTTCTATAGGTTAGAGTTATTGTTTACAGACACCCCCCCCCCCCCACACACACACACACACACAGAAAAGTGACGAGGTCATATTACTGTGCTCACAATACGGATGGTGGGAAGAGAGGAATCCTTTTATGTTTGAAATAGGAAACCGTTAAGAGAGTATATGGGAGAGGAGGGTTTCCTTTCCTATCCCTTTTCCATACAAGTTGGGTGGGTGGTGGGGTGGGTGGGTGCGTGGGGTGCGTGCGTGCGTGCGTTAAAAAAAATCAAGGTCCGCATTGATGCAGTAAAACTTTGAGGATGCTTTAAAATGCCATGGGAACATATACCATTACCTTTTCATTTAACTAAAATACACTTCAATATTTGACGGAAAACGTTAACGTAAATGGGGTGTTAGAGGAAATTTTACAGGTGTCTAGGTGGGTAGAGAGACAGCGACCGACAGAGAGAGAGAGAGAGGGGGGGGGAGGGAGGGGGAGACAGACAGACAGACAGCAGAGACAGACGAACGAATGAACGGATGGCCGGGACGATCAGACAGACTCAGAGACAAGGGGAATGAAAATGAGAATATAAGAAAAAAATGTACAAAATGCATTGGACATAGAAATATACAGACACCAAGCAGTGAAGTGTGAGCGAGCGAGAAAGAGAGAGAGAGGAGAGAGAGAGAGAGAGAGAGAGAGAGAGAGAGAGAGAGAGAGAGAGAGGAGGGGGTTGCGTACTTCCGGTTAGGCAGTATCCTTTTTTGAGCTCCAAATTTTCTCAATTTTTTGGCCAATTTTCGTGTCTTTTAGACCATGACAGTGTTTAGTTTTTGCATAGCTAATACCCCTTTTTAATCTGAAAACGTGTTTAGGTTCTTTTTGGTCCACGCTTTCTGAAAATTTTGAGGTGAGTACATTTACACTTTGTTTACATTTGTCGGCCATCGATTTTTCCATCTACCATCTCTGGAAACCATGACTTATACATGATTCATCATGCCGCAATTCAACTTTACTCTCCTGACACTTGTCTTGTATGCTTTTTCATGGAAATGTTTTTGTGCGTGATGTTTATACCCCCCATATTGATCAAGTTGTGAGCTTCAACTTCTCTGACAAGACAGTCGTCCGCATTTGTTCATCTGGTTTGTGCCTGTTCACTCAAGCTCTTGCAGACAGCTGGAAGAAGAACAACCACAGATTTCTGTCTTACAAAAACCAGCTTGTGCCCTTATATCTATGTACTCTGTTACTACTACTTTCCTACGCGCCCGAGCCGAACCCTGGACCATCGTCTTAATCTTCTGGCTGGGGGGGGGGGGGGGGGGGGGGGGGGGGGGGGGGGGGGGGGGGAGGGGAGGTTATGAATGTTCCTCCTCTGGATGGTCAAAACTGCATTTTCGGCATGTTGCCCCTCTCCTTTTTCTCCATCCCCTACCCTGGGGAGGGACCCTCAGACCCTCTTTGAAAAAACACGTCTGATGTATAAATTATCCAAGGGTGGCGTTTCTTTCGTAAGAGGAGACACCACCACCACCCTCACTTTAACACAAAAAAAAAGGACAGAAGAGGCCCCCTGTACCCCCCCCCCACCCCCCTCTTGATTTAAAAGTAGTTTCAAAAAGAACACTCAACCATACCCGAGCCCTCCTCCTCCCCCTCCCTCCATCCCTCAGCTTTTACCAAATTTCCGCCGTATTTGCTCTACTTGTAGTTTCAATTCATGCTGATGCCTGGGCACGTTTTCTCCCTTCTCCCACTGAGGGAGATGGACCCCCCCCCCCCCCAGACCTCACCCTCACCTCTCTGGAACCCCCCCCCCCCTCACACACACACGCGCGCACGCGCGCACCACACACACACACACACACACACACACACACACACACACACACACACACACACACCAGTCTGTTCTCACCTGCATCTCTGTCTAGGGGGTTCTCTTGTGTTGTCGACTCTGGTCCTGGTGGAGGTCTCTACGGGCGACAGTGCTCCCTCCTCCCAGCGGTTCTCTTTCCCCTGGCGAGTCCTCTCCTTTCTGGTGCCTGTCGCTCTTCGTAGCCGTCATCCTGGTTCCCCGTCTGGAATAAAAATCCATCCATGATCTCTTTTTCTCGCTCATATTCCATCGTTTAAGCAATCGTGGAAACGTACAATTTTTGTTTCAGTTGGTTCAAGTGAAGTGACATATTAATTTTATGAATAAGACCTACCTTATGCAACAAAATGTTTAGAATGGAATCTAATCCGAAACGAGAAACAGACATTCTTTTTGCATTGAATTGTCTGGCACTATCCATCCCTGAAAAAAGGACAAACTGTTGACAAAAAAAAAAATCTGAATTATTTGTTGATCTTTCTGTCGAGAGCTTGTCTTCTCTTAGGGGAGTAAATGTGGATGTAGCCAATTCTTCAAGGCTTTAGGTCTATTTGTGCGAGTTGTCTCCTACTTTCTTTTTCAGAATGATCTGGTGTCTGGGACAGAGCGGGCTATGGACATGCAAGCATGTCGAATGGCTCTTCGCCTGTACAAAGTACCGTAAGGAGATCGCCCTTACACTGACGTCACACAGTCTGATCAGCCTCTGCAGAGGGGTGCCGTAGTCAAATGGTTAGAGCGTTTGCCCGCGGAGGCGACGGCTGTGAGTTCGAACCACACATGGGGTCGGATTTTTTTTGGCTGGAAAACCCTCTCTGTGAAAGAGCAAAGATAGGCTTCGCCTTCCAACATGCCATGCCATAGACACGGTGAATCTCTGGCAGTTCACTGCCCCAATGGTCGAAAGTCTATGAGAACTTTAGACCTTTTATTGGCGCAATGCGGTGGTTAGTGTCGGGAGTCGCAGGCTGGGAGGTCGTAGGTTCGATTCCCGTCAGAGGCGTTATCTTCCCCCCCCCCCCCCCCTCTCCCTCACTCCCGGCCGGATCTAGTCTATAGTGAGCGTGTCTTTTTCTTATCGCAAACAGACTAGTCCACAGAGCCTCACTTCATTCACTCAATGGATAACTGGTACTGAAACCCAGCAACTGGCCAACCATTGAGAAGGAATAAATGACCACCGCACAGAGCTGCCAAAGCCACCGAAAATGGATTGCACTGCAACAAAATGCACAACCCTCTTAAGGTATAGACCGCACGTTCAAGTTCCATATTCAATGTTATATCACTCTGAAATCTGTCATAAAATGCATACGTTTTCGGCCGTGTTGAAGCCTTCGTGCGGGGAGCTAAACTGATACCGTGCAGGCATACAGGACACTCAGACACACAATGCCAAATGTCACAACTGGATTGTGAAGCAAGTCACTTTGGATAACGGCTGAAAGCGTTCAACTATGAAAGGGTCCTTTGTGATGGACTGGGCCATGGTAACGCGGAAAGTATCAATGTTTGACAGTTTTAGGCGTTGTCTTCAACAAGCTGACCGGTCATTTTGACCAGGTGTATCCCACTCATAACAGCTGTCCATGATCTTTTGTAATTGTAGGACAGCCTATACGCAAGCAGGATTCCTCTCTCTGTTACTACTACTTTCCTACGCGCCCGAGGCGAACCCTGGACCATCGTCTGAATCTTCTGGTGGGAATGACTCGCATTACCCCTGTGGAACCTGCGACATCTCTGTCAGCTGGTCGGAAAGAGTGTTGCCTGCGATACATGTGGCATGTGGTATCATGCCCGCTGCCAAAGCATCCCAACACTGAAATAATGAAGAACTTCATCATGAGGACATCTCGTGGCACTGCGTCATTTGTGGCAGCCGCAATGGAACTGCAGCTTTTGACCTTCATGGAGTTGATTGGCCTGACAGTTCTACTTCAAACCTTCATGATGATTCCGATATCTCCTCAACCACGCCAACTGAAATCACCTTCAAGCCTAACCACATGTCTACTCCCACGAGAGCAAACCAACAGAACAAATCCAAAAATAGACCTTTACGTGTCCTAAACATCAACTTTCAGTCCAGTAGAGGAAAACGAGCAGAAACAATTCATCTTATGGACAGTACCAAACCGGACATTATTATAGCCTGTGAAACTTGGTTAGATAGCTCAATCTCCGACAATGAAGTCATCCCTGATATGTACACTTTATACCGCAAAGACAGCGATAAACACGGAGGCGGTGTCCTGGTGGCTGTCAGATCCAACCTGGAGAGTTTTATCGTCCCAGAACTGTCTACAGACTGCGAGATCGTATGGGTTGGTGTTAAGCTGCTTGGCAGGAAACCTCTCTACCTGTGCGCATTTTACCGCCCCAAGACCGCAGATGTACCCAGCCTTGCGAAACTGGGCGAGTCACTAGACAGGGCGGCTAGGATCCCGAATGCATACATCCTTATGGGAGGGGATTTCAACTTTCCTGGTTGGGACTGGAACACTTTGACACTCAAACCTGGTACTAATTTGTTGAACCCACAAAATTCAAAAACCTACTGCATACCAGGTATGCAACAACTATGCTAGAAACCACAAAAAGACAAAAAGAAAGGAACCCATACACGCAGATCTTCTTATTACCAACTCCGCTCTCATCCCTAGGGTTTGAAGTCATCCCTTTTTCGGTCATGACATCCCCCATTTTGTGAATTCTCCTTAGCCCACCACCTATCAACATCTCCAAGACGATCCCCATCTACAAACCAACGGGAGGCGAGAGGAAGGCATGAAACCTCACTCGCGGGCACATGAAAACAACCCACCACTAGTCTTTGGACCAAGTTCAAGACACCCTCATCGCAACATCCAACCAATGTCCCCCACAAAACACGCGTACCAGGTCATAAACCGTGGATCACACTGACTCCGAAGATTGCCAAGCGCCATGTCAAGTCTACAAGAGAAAGAAAAAACAAGATATTCCTCAACAGAAAAAAAACATAAACAACTCAAAGACAGAAGCAGCCATGATAAGACGCTCGTACTGGGAAAATGTCCATAGTCATCGCAAGTGACCCTGATCGGCAGAAGTTCACCCGAACAAGCATTCTACACCTTCGCAAGCACCACGCAGCTCCAACTCTGGCTCGCACCCCTGAAAGTCGAGGGAAAGTTTGTGACGGATCCACCGCAAAGGGGGAGGCTCTCAACAACAGTTCCATCATGTTCATGGGGGACGCGAGTACACAGATGAAGAGTTTTCGCGCTAATGCAAGATGTCTGACATTCTCCCCTCAAACCTTCTCGGATGTCTTGATTACTGAACAAGGCATTCAGAAACTCCTTTCAAACTCAACCCTTAAAATCGTGGCCCGGACAACATCATCCCGCATCCTGATAGACCTTGCCCCTAAATACCCCAACCCTACTATGACCTACATCCTCTCTTACGCGGGTTTATTCCCTTCTGATTGGAGATATCAAACTTTCACCAATATCAAAAAGGGGAAACACTATACCAATCTAACTACCGCCCCAGCTCTCTGACCTCTATCCCCTGCAAAGCCTGGAACACGTCACGTCAGCGCTGTCATGTCTCACTTAGAATCCAACAAATCTTATGTCCAAACAACACGGCTTTTGAAGTTTCGGCCTTGAAACACACTACTAATTTTACAAAAACTTTTGGAACCAAAAAAAAGGGAAATCGGGCGATGTCATCATTATGACTTTGCCAAAGCCTTCGATAAGATAACCACAGCCTCCTTATCCACACTAAACATTAGGGTCCTGAAGACAACAAATGGATAGGACATTCTTGAAAAACCGGCAACAAGGGTGTAGTGTGGCACACCTTCCAGCCGGGTCAGTGTGCATCTGGGTCCCACAAGGCTCTGTTTAGGGCCGGCCTTTTTCTTGGCGTACTTAATGACTTGCCAAAGAACTCTCCTCACTGACACGCCCTGTTTCTGATGAAAACAGCTGTCACCGTTTGAAGGCCTCAAAAACCACCAAAGCTTACTTCAGAAACCTCAAAAGTTAGAAGCATGAACACAGCTGCATGGCATTCCAATCCTGAAAAAGTACTACCTCCCGTTACAAACTCTTCTCCTGCAAAATTCGACTACACCCTTCACAACCATATTCTAAAACTGTCTCTACCTCCAAGTATCTAGGCGTTTACCATCACAAGTGACCTAAGCTGGACTTCACATCACCCATCTTGCTAAAGCCAACAAACCCCGGGTTCCCCTTTAAAAAAAACCCAAGATCCACATGCCCTCAAAAAACAGCCTATAAGACTTTGGTCAACCGATCTTGGGGTACGCGTGCACTGTATGGACCCGCTACCCAAGCAACATCAAAAATTGAAGCTTCCAGAACAGCACACGTTTGTTCACCGACCCAACACCAAATGTCACCGCAATGACGACAAACGCAATCCGACTCTGCAGCACAGACCAAGGGCTAGGGTTGTCATCTACAAAATAAGAAAAAAGAGGGGATCGGCGACAAAAGCTGCTCGTGCCAGCCCCTCCCAACAAAGAAGAAGCACTCCCCGCCACCAACCAGATCTGTGTAAAACCCAATATCGCAAGGTTTTCCCTTTTCCCCA
>JAMYXO010008603.1:0-10660 GCA_033310375.1 Conus canariensis
AAAAGAAAAATTTTAAAATCAGCTTTCACCACTCCGCCCGAACCTGAAAGCGGTTCTTCATGAACAACCCGCAGGTTACAAAAGAAATATCTGTAATATTTTGTCAATATCTGACCTTCGAAAGCCAGTCACGTTTTCTCGACTGATGAACTGTTGCAAGGTGCTCAGGCAATTTCAGCTTTTTTTTTGTCTTTGTCCTGTTCTCCCCGCAGTTTCACCTGCATTGTCCAGTCTGCCCGCATTGTCATACCTGATTTTTTTTTTCTTTTTTTCTTTTGCGTCGCAGGCGATACCCTGGGGCCCCACTGCCTGTATAGACGGCGGGTAAGTTTTGGTGCATGCCCTTTTTTTTTATCCCGCCTTTAAGGACCATACTCCATCTTCGGGAAGGGTGCATGCATGAGTAACGTGTCATCCATACCAACGGCCAAACTGGCCTTCTCTTCCGAAAGTTGGTATTTTTTTTACGTGTGGCAAGATGTTTGCGTGCGTTCACCCGGGAACCTCTTTTTATAGTCTCATTCAAGGAGTGTAGGGGGAATGGAGTCAAAAACCAATTTAACTCCTAGAGAAAAGTCCCCTGTACCGAAATTCGAACCCCCAAACCCCCGGGAAAATCACGGCCCAGCGCTCAAACCAACTGAGCTTTTCCCGGGCCCCCTACCTTTATTTGCAAAGTGAAATAAACGGTGAAAAACGAAATGGGGAGAAATGCTTTTTTTTTTCAAGCACCCTTCTTCAAACGTAAAACAGCAGACACGAACAATACGCCAAACGGGAAAGCATGCAGACAAATACATTCTGGGCAAACACGCCGCTTCACCCCAAAGAGTAGACACGAAAAAAAAAAACACTTTAAAAATACTCGCCAGACGGGTTTGGGGATCATTTACAGGTCTGTTTTGTTTGGGTTTTTTAAGGAAAAGTTACTTTCCCTGTTTCATTTTTTGATTTTTTATTTTTGGCTTCATTTTTTCAAGTTTGCGTAAGTGTTAACTTTTCTGCAAGAGAAGAGAGAGAGAAAGAGAGGAGAGAGAAAGAGAGAGAGAGAAAAGTTGAAGAAGAAAAAGAAAAAAAGAAAGAAAGAATAAGGGGGAAAAAAACAGAAAAAAAAGACGAGGAAAAAAGAAAGAAGGAGAAAGAAGGGAAAGATAAAAAAAAAAATAAAGGGGATAAACAAGGAAGGAAGGGAAAAAAAAAGAAAAACAGAAAAAGAAAAGGAAAGGGAAAGGAAAAAAAAACGACTGCGGCAGACTTCCAAGTTTCGTATGGTTCCGTCGTTCGTCACTACACACTTGATGTAAGAAACTGAGATCCAATACGTTATTATTATTTTTTTTTTTTAATATCTTTGTTCTTTTGTCGCTACTGAAAACGACAGTAGACCCCGGAGCAGTTTTTTTTTTTGTTTTTTTTTTTTGTTGAGGTTTTTGCACGATCTAATCAGATCCGCCCAAGATGTCAAAATCTCCGAGAGGGAAAAATGCCGACGTTTAAAATCTAAACTGATAGGGTGAAGTTTTTCCTGACATGACCAGATAAAGGGGAGAATAGAAAGTAAGACGCCGGAACGGGGGACAGATTTTGAACTCCAGCTTTACGTCACTGAAAATGAAAGGGGGCGGACCAAATCTCCCGACAGGCGAGATGACAGCGGCCTCGCCTTCCATTAGGGGAAAAAACGTTTTGAGTAAACTCGACTTTCTTTTTCCATAGAAGGAGGTCTTCACCTGTATGTTTTCCAAAAACTGTCACAGAACACAAAAACAAAAAAAGGGGGAAAAAAGAAAAGAAAAGAAAAAAGAAAAAAAACCGCGACAAAAAGTATCTATTATTTCAGAAAGATCTTATTTTTTTACTTTATAAAAGCTTACTTTTTATTTCCCTGGGTTTATTTACACATCGGATACGAACATTTTTTTCTTTCCACATGCATAAAACGAGCAGATCTTAAAGTGCTGAATGTTTTTTTTTTATTTTCCCTTGTTTTGGAATTAAAGTGGTTTTTTTTTCGACGGGGGCCTTTTTCGTTGAACAACTGTATAAAAAAAAAAAAAATTGGTGTAGATTTTGTTTATATAAGTTTTTTATTTGGGGTTTTACCCAGGGGGGGCCCCGGGACGGTTAGGCCGTAGACAAAGCAAAACAACGTGTCATAGACTGTTTGGGGGACACAGCCCTCCTTTGTTGAAAACGAGATTGGTAAATTTTATCATTCCCTGAACTTTACCATTCTCGTCTTTTTTTTCAGCGAAACATCCACCCCATACACTTAATCGTACCCCCCGCAAAGCCCCCCCCCCCCCCCCCCCCCCACACACACACACACACTCCTCTCCCCCCCCCCCCCCCCCCCCACACACAACAAAAAAAATACGACGTACTGCAGACACACACACTTAACACACATCATACTCACCACTCCACACACATAACACACACACCCACACACCACAACACACACACACACAATACGCACAATTTCCCTGTAACGCGTGCGTTGCGGGATCAAATCAAAAATTTTCAAAAAAAGAAATGTGTCAAAATTCCTTGAAAAATGAGGTTCCCACAAAATGTTACTGCAAAAAAATTTTCTTTTGGATGTACGTCAGAGCACTTTCGCATATTTAGCCTACGCGCGTGCATATTGCCTGTTGTTTCAATGTTTTGCGTGGCTTGCACAAATTTTGTGTGTGTGTGGGTGTGTGTGGTGTGTGTGTGTGTGTTGTGTGTGGAGTGATTTTTTTGTGTGCGTGCTATGTGTGTTCATGGGTGTGTTTTTCTTTTCGTGCGTGCATATTGGTGGTGTGGGGGTGTGGTGGGTGGGTGGTTTGTGTGTGGTTTTGTGCGGGCGTGTGTACTTGTATTTGACGTGGTGTGTGGTTTTTTTGGTTGGGTTTGTGTGTGTGGTGTGTGGTGGGGGGTGTGTGGTGTTTTGGTTTTTGTTGTTGTGTGTGTGTGTGTGTGTGTGTGTGGGGGTGCACCCCCGCGGCGGCAGTTGTGGTGGTGTGTGTGTGGTGTGTATGAGAGGAGAGAGAGGAGAGAGAGAGGAGAGAGAGAAGAGAGAGGCCAAAATTCCACGCGTGTACGCATTTTTTTTTTGGGGGTTGATAGTAATAGATAGACAGAAGAGCACTTTAAATCTTTCTGTCCTGCTGTATTTTTCCCTCCCCGTGTCACTGTCCCGTTACGCTTTTGCAGCCCGCCTTTACATTCGCAAAAATAACTGGGACAGAACTGGGAAGTTTATTCCCCAGGGGAAACCAGAGACAAAATCAAAATCATTTTTCCCTTTCCCAAAAAAAAAAAAAAAAAAAAAAGATACTGCGGGACCCCCCCCTAGTGTGGGGAAAGTAGGGGGGGGGGGCCGGGCCTTTTTAATGATTCGGTGGGATTGTGCTTTAGACTCATATAGTCCTACTTCCCCTTGCCCCCGCTTTTTTTTTTTTTTTTTTTTTTTTTTTTTTTTTTTTTTTTTTTTTTTTCCATTTTTTTTTTTCCTTTTTTTTTCCCTTTTTGGCCCTTCCCCTTTCTTTTTTGTTTCCTTCCTTCCGTCCATTTTTTCTATTTTTTTTTTTTTATTTGTCTTTCTAGTAAACTTTTTTTTTATTGTTTTTATTTTTTTTCTTCTGGCGTTTTCCCCTTTCTTTCTTCTTTTCCTCTCTTCTTTTCTTATTTTTTCTGTCTGTCTGTCTGCCCTATCTATTTGTTCTTTTCTGTCTTCTGTCTTTCTTTCTTTCTTCTTTCCTTCTTTCTTATCTTTAAAACCCTTTTTCTTTCCTATCTCCTCTCTCTTTCTTTCTTTCTTTTTTTATCTGTTCTTTTCCCCCCTTTTCCCCTTATCTTTCTTTTGTTCTTTCTTTTTCTTTCCCCTTCTTTTTTTTAATCTCTTGTTTTCTTTCTTTCTTTTTAAAAAAAATTTTTTTTTTCACTTTTTTTCCCTTATTTTTTTTTTCCTTTTCTTTCTTTCTTTCTTTCTTATCCCTTTCTTTCTTATTTTTCTTACTTCTTTCTTATTTTTCTTTTGTTTTTTGCCCTTTCTTTCCAAAACTCTCTTTCTTTTTTTTTCTTTTTTTTTCTTTCTTTTTTATTTTTTCTTTCCCCTTCTTTCCTTTTTTCTCGGTCTTTCTTTTTCTTTTTTTCTTTCTCTCTTTCTTTTTTTTCTTTCTTTTCTTTTTTTTTAAATTACTAACGCAAAAACCCGGTTTTACTTTCACTTCATATTTTTGTCAATAAGGCTTAAAAAGGGACGATTCATTTTTTAAATTTTTTTTGTTTTGGGGGGGGGTAAATTCGCCTTCTGTATGTTCGTTGTGTGTTTTGCGTAACCAAACGAAAAGACCATGGCGGTCTTGACGACGTTAATTTGTGTTGGCGCTGGTTCCTTTCTCCGTGAGGGGGTGGTGGTGGGGGGAAGATGGTGTTGGTTGGTTTAGGAAACACACAACACACCCACACAACACACCACGCGCACGCACGCACACACACACACACACACACACACACACAAACACACACACACACAACACACACACTTTTCCCTCCTCCCCTCTCCCCCCTTCCTTACCCCAGCCTCTCCCCCTCCCCTCTTTTTTTCCCCCCCACCCATTAGTGAAAACACAGAAAAAAAAAAAAAAATCCCCCCAACCGAACAAACACAATAAGAAACGCGGACATCATGAATTCGTACGTCTCCACGTCATTTGCGCCTGTTCGTTCGTCATTACTGGAGAAAGAACAAAGACGACAGAAGCGGTAGCCGACTTCATCCAGCACCCGGGTTTTTGTTGTTGGTGGGGTGGTGGTTTTTTTTGTTTGTTTTGTTTTTTTTGTTTTTTAAATGTAATCTGCATGACAGGATGCTTATCCAGTATTTACCTCCTATCTCAGGTCTTTAAGCTTTTTTAGCAAAAATTAAACGTCACTCTGTACAAATAATTATACGTCACTTCTGTTTCAGATTTTATACTCCCTGTACGCAAAAAAAATGATCGGGGGGGTGCCTTTCCTCTTTTGCTGTATCTCTGTTGTATCTGTCCTCTCTTTCCCCACAGCCTTTCCCCCCTTTCCCCCGTCCCCCAGCTCTGTCATCTGTGCGAAAATCTGTATCATCTCTAACCCCACACTTTTGCATCTTGCTGTATCTCTGTATCTGTCTTTTTGTCCCCACAGCCTTTTAAACCCGTGCGTACCCCCTGTATCTGTCTCCTCTGTCCCCAAAAGCTCTTTTTATCTGTGCTGATCTCTGTATCTGTCTCTGTCCCCACAGCCTTTTATCGTGCTGTATCTCTGATCTGTCCCTCCTGTCCCCCCCAGCTCTTTTTATTCGTGCGTATCTCTGACGTCCCCTGAAACCCACAGCTCTTCATCTGTGCCGTATCTGTCCCTCTTTGTCCACACAGCTCTTTCCCCCTGTGCTGATCTGCCCCTCTCTCTGTCCCCACAGCCTTTTTCTTGCTGTATCTCTGTATCTGTTTTTCTCTCTGTCCTCACCCGCTCCCGTCATCTTGCTGTATCTCTTTTCTGTCTCCTCTGTACCCCCAGCCTTTCAAAACTCGCGTATCCGTATCTGTCTCTCTCTTCCTCACAGCTCGCCCCTCTGTGCTGTATCTTGTATCTGTCTCTTTCTTCCCCGGTCTTTCATCTGTGCTGTATCTGCTCCTCTGTACCCACACTCTGTCATCTGTGCGTATTCTGTATCTGTCTCTTTCGTACCCACACCTTTCATCTGTGCTGTATCTGTCCCCTCTCTGTCCCCCACAGCTCTTTCATTCTGTGCTGTATCCTGTAACTTTTCTCTTTTTTTGTAAAAACCCAAAGCTCTTTCATCTGTGCTGTAACTGCTCTCTCTGTCCCCACAATTTTCCCTTTTATCTGTGCTATCTCTGTATCTTCTCTCTCTTCCCCACACTCTTTTTTTCGGCTGTATCTCTGTAGTCTTCTTTTTCTCTGTCCCCCACAGCTCTGTCATCTGTGCTGTATCCGTATCTGGTCTCTCTCTGTACCCCCCAGCCTTACATCTCTCTGTATCTCTGATCTGTCTCTCTCTTCCCACACTCTGTCACTGTGCTGTAAACCTCTGTATCTGTCTCTCTCTGAAATCCACAGCCTTTACTCTTGCTGATCCTGTATCTGTCTCTCTCGCCTCACAGCTCTGTCTCTGTGCTGTATCTCCCGTATTGTCTCCCTCTGTACCCAAAAGCTCTTTTCATCTCTTTTCTGTTCTCTGTATCTGGTCTCTCTCTGTCCTCACAAAAGCTCTGTCATTTTTGTGCTGTTTCTCTGTATCTGTCCTCTTTTTTGTACCCACAGCTCTTTCATCTTGCTGTATCGTCCCTCTCGTACCCACAGCCCTCTGTCACGTGCTGAATTTCT
This sequence comes from Conus canariensis, assembly GCA_033310375.1. Classification (NCBI taxonomy): domain Eukaryota; kingdom Metazoa; phylum Mollusca; class Gastropoda; order Neogastropoda; family Conidae; genus Conus; species Conus canariensis. Next base: position 6,376 of record JAMYXO010008603.1, read on the forward strand.
TTTCTTTTTTTCTTTCTGTACCCACAGCTCTTTCATCTGTGCTTATCGTCCTCTCTCCCCGTCCCCCAAAAAACTCTTTCATCTTCAGTATCTCGTAAAATATCAAACCCTCGTCCATACAGTTTTTTTTTATTTGTCTGTACTCTGTACTGTCCTCCTTTTTTTTCCCTAAAAGGTTTTTTTCATCTGTGTTAAACCTTATCGTCACTCTCTGTACCCGCAGCTCTTTCACTGTTTGATCCTGTATCTTCTCTCTCTGTACCCACACTCTTCCCAAAACTTGCATATCCTGTATCGCCTCTCCCCGTACCCACAGCTCTTTCATCTGTGCGTATCTCTGTATCTGCTCCTCTGTCCTCACAGCTCTTTCCCCCTGTCTGTATCTCTGATCGCTCTGTCCCCCAACTCTTTCATCTGTGCAGTTCCTGTATCAAACCTCTCTGTCCCCACCTCTTTCCCCCTCTGTGCTGTATCTCTGTATCTTCCTCTCTGTCCCCACAGCTCTTTCATCGTCGTTCCTGTATCTGTCTCTCTCTTCCCCCCAAGCTCTTTCAAACTTTAAAGCTGTATCTCTGTATCTGTCTCTCCCCTGCCATACAGCCTTCCATCTGTGCGTATCTCTTATCTTCCCCCTCCTGTGTCTCCACATTTTTTCATCTATGCGTATCTCTGTACTGCTCGCCTGTCCCCCCCACACCCAGGGGGGAGGATCTGCTTGTCCACTTTTTGTATTTCTCATTGCCCGCGTGCGTTTTTTTTTGTTGTTTTGTTGTTGTTGTTGTTTTTTTTTGCTGTATGTTTGATCTCTTAAAGTTTTGGGACGGCTTTGGGTTTTTTTTTGTTTTTTTTTTTTTTTTTTGTTTTGTTTTGTTTTATGGTGTCTTTATTCTCTCTGCCCCCTTTCTTTTTTTTTTTTTCCCCTTTGCCCGTTTGTCTCTCCCTCTCAACGGTACTTTGTTAATTTTTCCCTAAAGGGCACATGCACAGACACCAAAACACACACACACACACACACCGCGCGCGCGCGCGCGCGCGCGCGCGCGCGCCGCTGTAACTGAAAAATGCATTTAGCAATGAAAAGCATTTTTTCAGCTGTTGCACCAAAACCAAAAACCACCAACCCCCCCCCCCCCCCTCCCCCCCCCCCAAAAAAAAAAAAAAAAAAAAAAAAAAAGAAGAAGAAAAAAAAAAGCGAAAAGGGAAAAAAAAGGGGGTTTTTCACAGTTGCCGACAAACATTTAACCTTTTTCCTCCCTCCCCAAACTTCCCCCTGTTTTTTTCCCTTTTTTTTTCCATCAACCCCCCCACCCCCCCCACCCCCACCCCCCAGAAAAAAAGCGAAAAAAAAAGGAAAAAAAAGAAACAACAACACACACACACCACAACACACACACACACCCCAAAAAACCACACACACAACACACAAGTAATATAGAAACAAGTGGGTAGGAAAAGCAAAACGTCAATCATACCAGAAAACACTTTTTTTGACAAAACAAAACAACAAAAAAACCAAAAAACCAAAACAACCCTCCCCACCCACTCATTCTGTCTTCGCTTCTCTCTGGGGACAAAAAAAAAAGTAAACCCCCAATAAAAAAAACCCTTAGCCCCAAATCATGACCGAAAAAAAAAAAAAAATGAACGCCCGACAGAACAGTTACAAACCCTGCGGGAAAAAAACTGGTCAAAAGAAAATAAAAAAAAAAACCCACACACACAAAAAAAAAAAAAAAAACCACCACCCACCCACCTACCTTTTTTGAATTCTCCCCCCAATCCCAATTCCTCGCGCGCACGACACAAACACCACCACACACACACACACCACACACACACACACACACACACACAACGGAACTTTCCCCTCATCTACACTGTACGTGACGGCAAAAGGGCACCGGGGGGATTATCGGACTGACGTCTTCACAAGGGCGTCAGGGGTCGAAGCGTCCTCTGACGGGTGACTTTGGGGGCCATCGCAGGCCGGATTGTAAAGCCCCCAAAGGCGCTTGATGGCATGTAGCCGTTTGTCACTTTTGTGGTGTCCCCACCCCGCGGGGCATGCGTATCCCTGATTTAACCCCCCCCCTAGTTGTCGAAAGATTTTTGTCAGTCGAGCGCACTCAAAAAAGCGCATAAAATGGAAAATACAGTTACCCTGCGTCTTTGGTATATCTTTTATCTTTTTCTTTCTGTGCCTCTGAACTTTTTCTTTTTTTTTTTCTTTTTTTTTTTTAAATTAAAGTGTCCCACAAATACACATGCAAACGCAAACACAAACACACACACAACACACACAACACACACACACACACCACACACACAAAACACACATAGCACAAACACACACCACACGAATTTGGGTATTGAGGTTACATGAGGGATCGACTTCCTCACCTTTCCCATGTTTTTTAAACATTTTTGGGGTTTCTTGAGTTTGCAATGTTTTTAAGTAGTTCAAATTGGGCCTTTATCTTTAATCCCCTTTTATCTACTCAATTACATTTGTTTTGTTAAATGGAAGAGGGGTAAAGGGGAGGGGGGGGGGGGTGTCATATTCTAACATTAAGATCAACACACTCAATCACTGACATACTTCATTTTACCCACACATTAAACAAACAAACACACACACACACACAAAAACCACACACACACAAAAACAACCCCCACACAACCAAAAACACACACACACAACCAACAAAACCACATGTGACTGCATGTTTGGGGGAAAAAAATTTTTTGATTTTGAATTTGATTTTATTAAACACGGTAGAATTACAGAAATTCCGTGTTTCGCTATGCTATAGTATTTCCCTCGCTTGTTTCCCCCCCAAACAACAGTAAACAAAACTGGGCCCAGGAAGATTTTCTTAGGGAGCGATCGTCCCTTCTTCCCCTTACAATACTTTTTAATGAAAATATATCTGATAAAAGTTTCTAACCACTGAATAAAATTCCGAAATTTTGCTACAAACTGGCCAACTTGGGGAAGCCTTTTAAACTTTTTTGTGTCGCAAAATACACCCAATTGGGAGACGTCTAATAATTTTTAAGAAATTTTAAAAAGTTTTATAATAAAAAATCCCCAAAAAAAATTTTAAATTATTTTTTAAAATTTCCTTTTTCCCCTTTTTTCCCCTTTTTTTTCCCCCCCCTTTTTCCCTTTTTATTTCCCTTTAAAAAAAAAAACTAAATTTTAAAACCACACCACCCCCCGACAACCACACCCCCAAAAAATTAAAACAAAAAAACAAACACAACCCCCCCAAAAACCCCAAACACCACCCACAAACCCCCCAAAAAACCAAAACACCAAACACCCAAAAACCCCAAACCCCAAATTTTTTAAAAAAAAAGGGGGCAAAATTAAACACTAAAAAAAAACCCCCAAAACAAAACCATCCCCCCCCCCCCCAAAAAAAAAAAAAAACCCCCCAAAAACAAAACTCCCCTTTTCCCCCCAAAAAATTTTTTTTAAAAAACAAAACCCACCCCCCAAAAACCCAAAAAAAACAAAAACCCCAAAAACCCAAACCCCCTTTTCCCCAAAATAAAACCCCCAATTAAGACCCCAATAAAATTTTTAAAAACCCCCCAAAAAAAAAACCCCCCAAAAAACTATCCCAAAAAAAAAAAAACCCCCATGAACCCCCTCCCTTTTTCCCCCTCCTTCTCCCCCCCCTCCCCGCCCTCCCCCCCTCCCCCACCCCCCCCCCCCTCCCCCCCAAAAATACCCCAACCCCCACCTCCCCCCCCCCCCCCCCCCCCAAAAAGAAAAAACCCCCCCTTCCCCCCCCCAACCACCAAAAACCTCCTGAAAACAAACCCCCAACCCACCACACCACCACCCACCCCAAACCCCCCCCACAAACCCCCACCCCCAAAAAAAAAAAAAAAAAAAACCTCCAAAAACCCCCCCCCAAAAAAATTTTTAAAAACTTAAAAAACTTCAAAATGGAAATCGATCTTTTTAATCCCCCCCCCAAAATTAAAAAAAAAACCCCCCCTTTCACAAATTTCATTTTCCCCCCCCCCCTTAATCAAAAATTCCCTTTTTTTCCGGGGGGGGGGTTTTTTTTTTTTTTTTTTTTTTTTTTTTTTTTTTTTTTTTTAAATTTTTTTCCCCCTTTTTTCCCCCCCTTTTCTTTTGGGAAAAAAAAACCCCCCCTTTTTTCCCCCTTTAACCTTTTTAAAAACCCCCCAATTTTTAAAAAATTTTTTCGTTCTTTCCTTTTTCTTTTTTTAAATTTTTTCCCTTCTTCAACTTTCCTTAAAAACC
>JAMYXO010008604.1:0-5000 GCA_033310375.1 Conus canariensis
AGAGAGAAGAGAGAAAAAAGAGAGAGAGAAGAGAGGAGAGGAAGAAGAGAGAGATTGAAAGAAAGAGACAACAGACAAGTGTTAATAAAACAAACACAATACAAATATCAATAAAAAAAAGGACGAAGAGAAGAAATGAACACAGGGGGGCAATGGGCAGAGAGAGAGAAGAGAGAGAGAAAGGAGAGAGAGAAAAAAGGAGAGAGAGAGAGAGAGAAGAGGGGAGAGAGAGAGAGAGGAGAACCTGTAAGAGATTAGATGAACGGAGAAAAATACGAGAAAATAAGAATACGCACAAGTGTCTTGTAGTGGAAAGGTGCCGAGATAAAGCCTTGGGCAAAAGGGAGTCAGGATATGAATGTCTGCATGGGACGTGGGCTGCAATAAACAGCTACAGATGATCACATCCGCAATCTGAATTGAAGAACGACACAACATTTTGGAAAGGAGAGATTTCTTTGAGTCTGTTGTCTGCCGTGCGGGCATCGTGGTACTCCACTTGAAACTTGTGAAAATTCATTTTTTTTCTTCGATGTTTTGATAAGTGCAGGCAGATAATACATATCGATTTCTCTGCCTTCATTTACCATCTACCTCTTTGTGCCTTTGTCTTATTTCTGTATTTTTTGTCTATCCCATCTACTAGTCTATCTCTGTCTTACACCTGTCCACATTCTGCCTCCTGCCGTCTCCTGCCTGCCTGCCTGTTTCCCTCTCTGTGTGTTGTGTGTGTGTGTGTGTGTGTGGTGTGGTGTGTGTGGTGTGTGTTTTGTGGTTGTGTGTGTGGTTCTCTTACGCTCTCTCCTTCACTCTCTCTCCTTCTCTCTCTCTCATCTCTCCCCTCTCTCTCATTTTTTACTACAATCTTGTGTCATAACTATAAGATATCAGAATCTTTTTTTTTTTTCATATTTGTGTCATGCAGAATCTTCCTTCTTATTTTCAATACGGTAAAATGTTTGTGCCTGTTGAGCAAACACTATATTTCTTACTGCACGTCTAGTTGCTCCTCTTTCCAACAGTTCACCTGTGGTAACGAGTTAATAGCATCTTCTCTAAATATGGCTTTCTGTTCACAACCAAACATATATCAACAAATGAGCAAGGCATAAAAGGTAGTCTGCGCTTATAACTCACTTGTATTGTTTTCACGAACATTGGGCTGTAACCGTCTTTTTTAGCATCAAGAACATATCCAACAAACTGAATATTGCGCTAAATCCTTTTTTCTCCCCATCCTTTGTGTAAACGTCTCATCCCTCCCACGCTCTCTGCATACTTACAAAGCTACGCTGGTTAGTTTTGTTGGAAGAGAGAGTAAGAAGGGTGGGGATAGTAGGGGGATGGGGAGAGGTATATGTGGTGCCTGATTAAGACAGGCATCCCTGGCTGCTTAACTGCTGTCTGTTTAGATCAAGACTGTCCTGTCCCTCACGCTACGATTGTGAAAAAGTAATGTTCACTGTATATCCAGCACACTCCTAGACGTAAACACACAAATATTTACGTAACTGTCAGTGTAGCCACGGGGATGCGACAAGTGAGGCCTCGTTTGAGCCTAGAAAGAAAACTGTTTTGGTGCTTTGGATTCTGTGTGGGCGTGTTTGATGTATTGTTGTTTTGTTTTCATTTTTGTCTGTTCATGAATTGATTTAGAGACCACTCGAAAACCAAGACAAACTCTTTGCGTCCACTGTATAGGGATTATGTTTAGAACCATCTCTGAGTGGGAGCTATCACGCAATACGCAGCAGAAGAAAGTCCCTCTTCAAATTTGAAGCCATCGATAAATATTCTTTGAAAGAATGGAAATTTAGAAATATAATCCGTAAAAAAAAAAAGTCTTGTATGCAAGACAGCTGGTATATATCTTTGCGATATGTGGGCCCGGACAAAACAGATCACCAGAATTCGGTGGATCCAGTTTTTATATTTTGTTCTTGAAAAGTAACATGCGACCATTTCCACCAGCTCTGAAACATTGATGGGCAGATGTTTTGTAGAGAAATGTTCAGCAATGGCTTACACTTACCCTGCTCCCATGCTACACCACCGTGCTGCTGATGGTGTTGTGTCCGATGACAGTGAAGCAGTCTTCATCCTGCACATGTCCTGTGTCAGTGAGGGACACCAGTATCAGGCTTTTTTTCCATACTTGATCCCACATTGTGACGAGACTTGAGACTTGACTGCTTCTGATAAAAGAATTTTGTGTGAAACCGGGTCGATTTCACAGAAATCATGATCTCCGATATCCACTTCACACGGACCTGGACGAACATGGTTCGCGCTAACTTTGGCCATAAGAGTTGATATTAGTAATAGCAGCCAGAGACACAGACATGACAAGCTTTTAGGGGTAAAACGTTTGCAACACTTCTCATACAACACTTAAAACGTTGAATGGTTATCGAAGCATTTCACTGCACTTCTAAAGACAAACAATCTGGACGTGAACCATGGAGGATTAAGATGAACAAGAGAAGCGATTTCTATATCAATTCCAATCTCTCCCCCCCCCCCCTCCAACCCACCTGTCTCCCCAACCGTCCCCCCCGCCCCTCCTCTACCGGTGCACTGCTATAAAACACGATTCCTGCCCAACCTTTACGAAACCAATGAGCTGGATGTGTACATCGCCTACTTTCAATGTCTTACTCGTTTGTAGTAGTCCTGGTTGTTGGTAGACAAACACTGCATCACAAAAATCCCGCTTCCTTATTTCCCAGTTCTTTGCATCCTCAAGAAGCTTATCAACAAAAACAGATCAAGACTCATTCAGAGCTAATGTAGTGTGCACAACAGTTACGTATGCTTTTTGCACGTTGATATGGAAAAACGACAATTCGGCGTAATGCGTGCATGACAAACTTTGTCTTTTTCTTGAAATTCATCCTGAAGACAGACATATCCCGGAAGAAATGAAACAGAAGGAAACTGAAGAAAAACAAAAAAGGAGAGAGAGAGAGAGAGAGAGAGAGAGAGAGAGAGAGAGAGAGAGAGAGAGAGAGAGAGAGAGAGAGAGAGAGAGAGAGATTTTCCACTTAACCGTGTGGTAACTATACAAAACAGAAACCGATATTAATTTCGTCTGGGTACCAATACTACCTGCACAGCAAACACAAGTCCAGCTGACTTCCCCCTTCCCCCAAACATCGCGTCTCTTTTTTTTTTTCAGTTAGTGAGTGATACAATCCTCCATGACATTGGTACCTACGTGCACATGTCAACAATGAAATCCTAACAACCCTCTTCATCATGTTTTTCTCAGAACGTTACAACGAGGCGGAATACTATCGGTCGTCGTTTGTTGTTTCTGGGGTGCTAATCAGTTTGTCGCATCTTAGCTTCTTACTCTCTCATTGTACCGCCATAGACTCTCTCTCTCTCTCATCTCTCTCTCTCTCTCTCTCTCTCACACACACACACACACACACACACACCACACACTGGAACATACACTATCAAACGCAAGCACGCATGTTCGCGCACACGCAACGCACACTCACATACATACATACATACATACATACATACATACATACAGAGAGAGAGAGAGAGAGAAGAGAGAGAGAGAGAGAGAGAGAGACAGAGAGAGAGACAGACAGACAGACAGACAGACAGACAGACAGACAGAGAGAGAGTGGGAGAGAGAGAGAGCGTAAATTGATATCATATACAGACTCTGTGATTTTCTGCAGTTCCTCCTTTCAAAGGCCTATTCTTACAACACGCGACTTCCATCAAATAAACATGGCAACAGTCCCCTTCCCCTCCCTAATAACCTCCCTCCTTACGTCTCCCTTTCGCCCATTCCTAGCATCCCCAGCCTGTCATCACAGGAAACAAGCCAGCCCGAGACGTGCAATCACTGAGGTCAGGTTTCCTCCTGAGACTGACTGATTGCAGACAAACCTACACACCGTGCAGCCTACTCATGAAGCCACTAGGCCTACACGTAGGCAGAAAAAGGACAAAGTTTGACAACGTTAGTCCCTTGACTTTACACAGGCAGTAGGTACTTCGGGTGATGTTCAGACTAAATTCAATCGGGGTTAATTAAAAAACAAACAAACAAAAAAACTCCCGTTGGAAAATGATGTTTAATCAATAAATCGAAGAAACTGTTTCCTGAGCTGGATTTAGAAAGAGAGAGGAGAGAGAGAGAGAGAGAGAGGAGAGAGAGAGAGAGAGAGAGAGAGAGAGACAGACAGACAGACAGACAGACAGACAGACAGACAGACAGCCAGAGACAGAGATAGAGAGGGACAGAGAGAGAGAGGAGAGTGCATGCGTGTGCGCACGCTCGCGAGCGCGCGCGTGTGTGTGTGCGTTTGTGTGTGCGTGTGTGCGTGCGTGCGTGCGTGCGTGCGTGCGTGTGTGTGTGTGTGTGTGTGTGTGTGTGTGTGTGTGTGTGTGTGTGTGTGTGTGTGTGTGTGTGTGTGTTTCTCTTAAAAGAAAAAAAACACTTTAAGCCATACATTTGAATTTAACTTCACTTACGTAAAATAGTTCTGATTTTCATCACTTTTTCTTTTCATCAATGACTGGATACATGCCAGCTGTCAAAGTGTTGATAATGCAGTTTTTGACAGATGCTGAAGTACAATGACCTGCATCAGCAGCACATGAAGGACAACCACTGGTCTCCAGAGGTCTGAGATGCCAAGCACTTTGACTTAGAAAACTGGATTAGATGATCAGACAAACTGTGTCTGTACCAGATAGCTAAAACAAATGGTAATATTGCACTCTAAATTAAAGATTTGTCTTCTGTCTTGGTGTGAAAAAATCATGGAACAGAAGGTGAGGCAAATATAAACACCCTGCATTTATCTTTTTTAAAAGATGAGAATGAAGAACAATGATCTGGCTGTCGTTTGCAGCTCTTGGCAAAAAGGACATTCCCAAGTATTTTCTGTACTACACGTAGATATAACTCAGACTGGAACTGGTCCAGTCAGTAAATACTCCCACAACTAACAAGAATGAACCCAATG
>JAMYXO010008605.1:0-10660 GCA_033310375.1 Conus canariensis
ACAACAGCCTATTTTTTTTTATGGACTTACACCTGTTGGGCAGCCCAAAACTGCTTACACAGTTTAATGTGGTTTTCTGAAAAAGCTAAAATGAGAGGCTCGGGTTTGGGTCAGGGGGTAAAGTCTTAGAATCAATTAAAACGGGCCAAGTTGCACCGTTTGCAGGCAAGTCTTACTTCCCTACCCCCGGCTTACTGCAAAAAGAGCAGTTTTAAACAAAAGAATTCAGCGACAAATTTTTTATGTGGTGTGTTCTTGCAAGGCTGATCACGTTGCTAAAAACGCGGGAGAGGTCATCAACCTTACTCAATAAACTTAACTTCAGGGGAAATATCCTTTCCTTTTAGCGTGCCAAAAATTGATCTTTGAAAAACGAACAAACCAATAACGTTACGTATACATAGGTCTGAGGAAACCAGCCTTTTCCCACAGAGTGCCCAAAGCTTTCAACAATAGGGACCCAACAAAACCCATTGGCTATCCAAAAGCTCACCATTACACTTGAACACTACAAAAAAATTATGGTAAACAAAAATTTCTGCAGAAATGTTTAACAAGAATTCCTTTTTTCGCCGCAAGGAATCATAAAACATTGTATCGCCAGTTGACTGTAATACAGAACTAATTACGCCAAGAGAAGGCAGTAAGGTTTTTTTTTAAGAACGGGAAAACGGGCAAACGAGCCCCATATTTTTTACGCAGATTTCGAGCGTTTTTCCTTTAGAGGGGCCGAACCAAAAATTTACCAAAAACGGCTTAGTGAGTAATCACCAGTTGTTCATTTGTTTTCATTGTCGGTGGGATGGCGTCCATTCAAACCAAATTTATACAGGGGTCCTTATGCTGCAGAATCTTTTTAAAAAACGCAGCGCAGACATGGACGCCTATATTTTTTCATAAATTTCGACTTTCATTTATATTGCAAGCGTAAACCAGCGACCCCAGGGGGCTCATTTCACAGTCACAGAAAAGTACATGTTTTTACTTTAATACCTGCCTTTTTAGACTCTATGCAACCCTTATGGGATCTTTGGGGTCACTGGGGATGTCCTTTAAAAAAACCTGCCCATAACAGAAAATATTTTGACCCCACTTGTTTGAAAGGGCTTTTTCCCTTATGATACATGAACATTGGGAAAGGTTTGACGAAGACTCCCTTCCGCAAAGGGAGCTTCTTTTCTAGTCTTAAAGGGAAGGGTGCAGTGACTCGCTATCAGCATCTCAAGAAGCTGGCAGAAGTTAAGTGTAAAACAATGGAGACTACAAACGCCTTTTTTTAATGATGACGTTTGTTTGTTGGCGGACATTTTTGAAAATTCAGAAAAACCTGCATGAAGATTTACAGTCAATCCTCGATTTATTTCTGCACCGGGGTGATTGGACGCTTTCTTAAACTTCCGGGAGTACAATTGACTGTTGTCTGACCTCCCAAATGTCGATGATTGAAAAGGGATTCGTGGGGGGAATTAATAGGCGTCGCACCTTTTATAAAAGCAAACAACAAATACCAGATGATTATGACCGATAAGAAGTCTTTATTTAATGCAAAGAATCTGAAAGGTTGGCTTTGTTCAACCCTTTTCCCTTTCGAAATTTTTAAAATGTACGGGAGGTTAAAAGCATTAAAGAATTTGAGAACAACGCATCTTTTGCGCTATCGTAAAAGGGGTCTTTTTAGAAATTTGACTTAGAAATCCTCATAAACCCATGCCTGCTTAAGACATCCTTCAGCACGAAACCCCCTAAAATGTAAAAAACAAAAACCGCTAAATTTGTGCCAAAATTTTCGGGGCAAAAAAAAAAAAAAAAAATGTCGTCTTACAGACTTCTCCCAATTTTTTTTAAGACATGGTTTAAAAGCACAGCAGTTTTCCCTATAAAATTCTTTTGAGAAAACATTCATGAAACATACATCATGAAAAACACGATTCAGAACTTAAAAACCACAGATGCTTCGAAAACTTTTTCAAGTTGATGAACAAAACTGTTTTTGAAAACTTTGGGGAATCCCCCACAAACGTAAAGATGTCAATTGGTCACCAGAGAGAACGAGCAATTAAAATTGACTTTTAAAACCAAATTAACAGGGCTTTAGTTTCATGCAGCTTTTTGGCTTAAAAGATAAAAAAAAAATCAAATGGACAAACCTGTTTTTTTTTGGGGTTTATGTTTTAGAGCGTCGAAACTTTTGATGTTAGAAATTTTTTTTTGCACAAACTCTTTTATCCAGAGTCCAGAGTACTTTACACAGATAGTTTTAACCTCGATATCCCTACTGGAAAATCCCCAAAAAAAAAATGGATCGGGGAATCTAAAGGGCAGGCGGTGATCCCCATTGCATTCAATGTTAAGGTGGGTTTGGGGAAAGATGAAGGATGAATTATCTGGAGGGGTGATCAAGGAGTTTATTGGTTTAAGGTCGAAAATTTACGTCTTTCATGCCAAACTAACACTATTAAGGGGTAAAGGGGGTATTCGCGTGTTGTGCGTCAAACATATACATACAATAAAAAGAACATTGTTGAATTTAAAAAAAAATTTTAAGTCATTTCATCATGACAACGAAACAAAATCCCAACTGCATGAGATCAGCACAAAACAGTTGAAACAAAAAAGGGTCGCGACGCACCAACAAAAAACGGTATTTGAAAAACCGAAGTATTTTTTGCAAGGGGGCACTGGAGAACAAAGGAACAAGGATTATATAAATTTAAAAGAAACTAAGCGGCGGGAACGGGTTGGGGGGGTATCTCAGTTCTTCCTTTACAAAAATCTTTGAGGCTGGTCGTTTTGTTGTGTCAGTTTCTCGAAAAATCACGGATGGATTTTTTTACAATTTTTTTATTTCATATGGATCAACACTCCAAACTGGGTCTGTTGCCCTGATGCGAGTGTCCCTTCGCTTCTCCTGGTAAATAAAGGTACTTTACTTTTAAAAACCAAAAGGGAAAAGAAAATCACAATGCCCCTCTTCTAAATTTTTTGCCACGTGGCCTTTTTTTTTAAAAGAAAAAGCCCATGCAACTAGTTACGGGGTCCACTTTTTGGGAACTGATCAGAGCAAAGAATTTTTCGTCATAAAAAATTCGCAAGTTCTGACTAAAATGTGATATCATCAAAACCGGGAAAAAAAAAGGGGGGGGGGGGGGCAAGTTTTGTGTGTGTGTGTGTGGGTGTGTGGGGTGTGTGTGTGTGGCGCGCGCGTGTGTGGTAGTTATACTGTAACCAATGTATTTCGAAAACATAACAATACGCTCCATAAATCACAATGAAAATGAAACCATAAATAATGTGACCCTAGTCCTGTCGTGATGTGCTGGCAACAAAACTGTCATCTAAAAAAAAAATAAAAATTTTCTGCAAATCTCAGCGTTGTTCTGGGTAAACTGAAGCGTTGTTAAAAATTTGTCTTAACATTACATAAATTTGGCATCAAGTCCTTGTATAGTTTTTTTCAGTAAAAAAGTCTGAAGCTTTTGCTTTCACCGTAAGTTTGCCAACCTGCAACAGCAAGGTGAAGGAAATGTCGTTTTATTGGCTTTCTCTTGAATTTTGATGTCGGGGTTTCCCCGCTATTCTTTTTTTAAACAAACGTCTGGTTTCACCAACATAAATTGTCTTTCACACCGTTTACACAATAGAGCTTATATGGGATACAGGCAGATGCAAATTCCATTACTCAAAACATTGGGGGAAAGATTTTGCTTTGTGCCCCAAAACGTTGAATTACAGTGAAGAACGGGTTCACAATCCAAATTTCTGCTTTTCCCTTCACTGCTCTTTCAGTTTTTTTTTTTGGTGAACCAACGTATCCAAAGTTTTTTTCCCGTCTGTAGCAGGCACGGGAGTTTTTTGGAATTTTTTTTCACATGTTTCTGATTATAGAGCGTATCACTAGTCTCTTTTTTACAGTTGTACACTGGCAATAATCTTGAAAAGTCAACACTAGTGGGACTCTTTCAGTGTTTTCTTTATTTTTTTTTGAAGAAGTTTGGGTTCCTATCCCCTATCAACGTTTTAACTGACTATGAGTTTGCATACCCACTTTTTCGCAACTGATAAATTCAGATCTGTGTTTTTTGATAGTCCATCTTTTTCCAAAAATTCTTTCCAACCACCCCCAAAATCATAGGTAGAGATTTTTTTGTGTGTGGGGGGTGAAAAAATCTGCCTAGGTATAACAGTTTATGTATCTTTCCCGAATTGATCCGTGTAACATGGCCATTCTCTAACTTAAAACCCGAGTGTCAAGGAATTCAATTTGTTCTCACTCCTCGTAAGTGATTTTTATTTGGGTATTTGTTGGGGCTAATCGTGAACGTAAAATGGGGGCGGGTCACCATTCCAAATCCAAAACCCCACAAGTAACGTTGTAGAAATGGGTTTCTGTTAAAAACTCCAAAAGCCCTCACCCACTTCCGCTGTATGTACAGCAAGTTTCTCCCTAGTCGGTCCTGTGGCTTTCCATCTGTCGTAGTGTGATCCCCAAAACAAAATCCATTATTTAAAAATTTTCAGCTTTCATTTGCACACTTTTGGAGATGGGTCTAGGTCTGCTTTTGAAAAAGCTTCAACTGCTTCTATTCCCCTTTTTCCCGGCAAAAGGGGTGAGTTTCTCTAATCAAACAAAAAAGAATCGCATCGTCGGGAAGGAAAAGCCATTCTTTTAATTTACTTATCAAGTCTGAATCTCGTTCTCTGAGTCGTGGGAGAGTTAATGACGTAATCATTCAACCATGCTCTGTGATTTTTTGAAGTTTTTCTGTGGGGTTTCTACCACTGACTCGTTCGCAATGGGGCACCCTTTCTTTGTAGTTTTTTGGTTCCCTTTCAGTTTACCGCCTTTGGGTAGGTGGAGGAGGTACTTTTTAGGGCTTTGTATAACCCCCTTTTTATACATTCTATTCACTTCTTTTTCACCCTTTTTTTTTGCTATCCTTTCTCTATCATAGTGAGGATTCACTTTTGGGCATTTCACGCGCACCCAGAAAAATCTTTGTTCATAACGCAACCCCTTCCTTTTTCTGCGTCGGGTGATATGTTTCATTTTTTTAAGTGCATAAAACATCTTTTTTTATTTCGACTGAGGTTTAGTTTTTCCATTTTTGTTCAAGTTGTTCTAAACATTCTTTTTCAAGTTCAATAACATATCAACCCAAAGATCACTCCCTTTTTTGGTTAAAAATGCTCTTATTTTTACTTTAAACTTTTCCTTTGGGGACTCCTCTTCTTTCCCCCCACATTGCTCTTTTGTCAAAAAAGTATTCTCTGAGGCGATCCCACGTTTTTTTACTCATCTAAGTCTGCCAAAAGTTTTATTTCTGTGATTTATCGGTACAAAAATTTACCCTTTTGAAGTAGGGATATCTCTGCTTCGTAAGGTGTGATTTGGGCAGGTTGTAAATTTTCTTTTTGTTTTTTACCGTTTTTTTTTCTGTGCTTAGAGTGTACTTTTCTCCCGTGCGCTTAGAAAACTATGTGCAGTATTTGCTTTACTAGCAACTTGGGTTTATCCCTGGATCTTTGTTTGGAGGGAGGTTGTGAGAAAAGGGCCCCCCCTCTGTTTTATAGGGGCCAACGGTCAAGGTTACCACACATGTTGTACCTTGGTCTGGGGATGATGTCTTTTTTTGAGTCCCGAAAAGTTCTTGTTTATCAGTTTTGTTGTCGCAGCCCTTTTTCATCAAACCATCAAATTGGGCCCCCACAGTTGAAAACTAATCCGGTTTTTAGTCCTTGAACGTCTTTTTTATTATGCACATGAGACATAATGGTTTGTCTAATGCAAAACACATTATTTTTTACAGGGGAAATTTAATTTCTAGTGACAATTGAAACAGAATCCCCAAAGGAAAAATAAAAAAAGCCCAAAAGAATCTGTCTTGGGCCCTTGCCTTTGACTTTTTTCAACGTTGTATAAAGCGGTTCCGCCTGAGTTCTGCCTCTGTGGCCCAAGATTTTAGTCTTTTATCCTGTAGGTTTGGTTTTGTATTTCTGGTCAATATGTCCATCTCAAAGGGTTTAAATTGACTTTTTTTTGCTCGTCATGAAAGATACAACATTTTTTGAATTCTGCATGTTTCATTGGAAAATTTCTTAATGCTCTATGAAACAATCCCTCGCCAGTGCTTTTATTTCTCCCAGACATTGTTTGCTGTCTGCTGCTAAAATAGGGCTTTTTACTTAAGGGGTTTTTTTTAAACAAGGCGACTACCACACTTTGCCCCCCTGCAAGTTTAATTTATACTTTCCTCATCGAAACGTAAGGTATATTCCGCATCCCCCTTTTTTTCACCCAGGTTTGGGGGACCGGCATTGGCAGAGTTTGGGGGTTTGGGGTTTTTTTGTTTTTTAAGAAAAAAAATTACTTTGGAAGAGCGCGCGGGGCTCTTAATCGTCAGTTAGTTTTAACCTGTCGCTAAAAAATTTTTGGAGTTTTTTGTAGAGGTAGGGGGCGCACCCACACCCCACTTCGTTTCTGTTGGTGTACAAAAGAGAAATCTTTTAATTTGCCAAAGTTTCAAAAATCAATTTTTCTTTCAAAATACTTTTTTGATCGACTTCGTTTTGGGGAAAAAATCTTTTGGGGAGCCAAGGTTGTGAAAAATTTTGGGTAATGTTTAAAATGTTTTGAAATTTTCTCAGTTTTCTTGCATTGAATCATCAATATTCATATTTTCTTTGTAAAAAAACGCCATTTCTCGTTTTTTTTGATCTTTTAAACATTTTTTTACCTTTTCAAGCCATTTATCCCTTTCAGGCATAATGGCTGGTTTTTCTTCCAAATTTTAATAAAAGAGCACCTTCTGTAGAAATGGAATCATTTCTTTTAACAGCAAAAGCTTTTTAAAATCAACATCTTTTTAGAATACCACCTAAAAACTCTAATTCTCTTGAACAAAAAAATTCAAGGTATCGTGTTTTCAAAAAGGGGGTTCTCGTTTTTCTTTCTCCCCACCTTCCAAAAAAACGTCTTTTCTTTGGCTTGGAGGTAAAAACAGGGACTCGCCTTATTTTTTTTGTTTAAATTTTCTCCATTTTTTCGTGATAACAAAATGACACTCTACCAAAAAAAAGTTGTTCATTGTGAACAAAACGCGTCCGTCCCATTGAAAGCCATGACTGAACCGGTTGCGCTGGTTTGGAGCGTTGGTTCAGATCGCATGTGGTTTTTGCGCAGAAAGACTAAAGAGCACAGTATTTAACCAAAACTTTGCGTTTTAGAATGTTGAACAATTATGGCGTCAAAAAATTTCGCCATGTCTGTGAAAGCATGAGACCCAGCTAGAAAAACACAAAAATAAAGTGACAAATTTTTCCTTTATTTCCACCGAAAGGGGCAGACGGGGAACTCTACTCCCATCTTGCCCCCCCCGGGTTGCCTCTGTGTGCCCGTTAAACTTTAAAAGACTGTAGTTTTATTTTACATGAAAACGAGACGCATTTGATGAACGTATCGTGAAAAATGACGTTTTCGGGGTCGATCAGGAAAAAACACAAAAAATTAAGCAAAAACAAAATCTCAAAGTTTTATAAATTAGTATTAAAAAACAGATATAATTTCTTTTAAAAGGGGTTAAAATGGTTAATATGGGTTTAAAACTGGTAGGAGAGTTGGAACAAACATTTTACTTTTAAATTTTAAAAAAAACCAGCCCACCATTATTCAATTTATATTTTAACAAAAAAAAATAATGTTAACAAAGTGTTTTTTTAAAGGTAAATCTGCATTTTGCCTTTTTTCAGCACTTGGTAACCAAAGTTTACTTTTTAGAATTTTTTTTTCCCTTTTTAGAGTGATGACAATGACCTACATTCACCGTAGATTTGTTTGTGGTCTATGTTTTTTCTTTTTAATTCATCAAATTATTTTAGAGTCCGATATTGAAAAACAGAACGTTAATAGAAGTACCAAACATCAGGACTATAGGGTCTTTTTTTGCACAATGGATTAATTTATATCAACAAAAATTTTGGTTCGACTTTTAGGGAAAGGGGAAAGGACACCCATATTTTCACTTCATCCGGAAAATTTCTATACTACAGGGCTACAAAGGGACTGTACCTTTTCACCCTATACGGGAAATAATTTTAATACAGAAAAAGGGCAGAACCTTGTAAAAAAAGGATGCTGTTTTGTGTAATTCCATATGCCTTTTGTTCTTTGGGTTGTTACTGGACATGTTTCCATGGGTTTTAATAGTTTTTCGTTTAAATGCTTGAAGGTTTTGGGGATATTTGCCTGGAGAGCTAGGATAATTTAATCATTCTTTGGAGGGTTTTTTAGAAATTAAAATTTAGGTACTTCTTTTCTACTATACGGATTAGATAACATTTTTTTAAAGATTTGTATTTACTGCTGGTTAGATATTCATTGCCCCATCTGCTGAAATTTCAAATAACGTTCTTCACCATAAATCCACCCCTTTTGCGTCGAAATTTTGGAAAAGGGGAAATGCGAAAACAACAACAACTTCTCTTTATCTACAGGTGGCGATCCTTTCCCCACCCGTGATGCACCTCCTCACACTTGCTGCTGAAACAAAACTAAGGTATATTGAAAACAAAAGGGCGGAGAGGAACGGGAGAGATTGGTTACCCCCACAACAGTGCGGGAGTCGGAGAAAATTATCTGAAGAAAAGCTTTCTTGTTTATGGTGGGAGGGATGTTTGGTGCTTTTTTCCTATGAATTTTACCCCACCATGTCATGTTAACCCAAAAAAAGTACATGGCCACTTTATAATCTTAAGAGTTCCAGGATCGAGTTCTTGAAGAGTCAGAGGCCCACAAAAAATTTTTAAAGTCACGGGTTCCCCATGTTCATTTTTCGGAATCTCAGGAATCCACACTGTAAAAGAATACAAGGACTTTCAATTTTTTTAAAAAATCCTGTGGCCCCATTGTTCCTAAAAGGTCCCAGGTTCCACTTTTAAATTTAATAAATCCCATTTTCTCATTTCAGTTTTTAAAGTCCCACATTTTTAATTTTTTAAAGTCCAGGACCAAAGATTGGGGGTCACATTATTTTGTAAAATGTTACAAACTTTGGTGGCATATTGTTTTAAATTTTTCCATCAAGACCAAAACCAAAAAGCTTCCTCTCCCTCAATTGTTGGTTTTCGCAGTGCTACTAAGGTTGTTTACAAATACTTGCCATTTTGGTCGTTTTCCATTTTTTTATCATTAATTTGTTCAGTATATATATATATATATATATATAATAAATAATATATATATATAATATATTAAACTACCTTTCCGACTCCTCACAAAATTTCCTGGTCCCGTTATTAATTGGGTAAACCCTTTGTGGTTTGGGCTAGTTGCTAAGATCAATAAATATCACTATCACAGGTACCGATATGCATGACCAGAAAGATTTTGTTTTCTTTGGAACTTAACGATGATAAAGGTGTTATTCTGGGGAGTCATTTCCTGCTGTCAGCTTCTAGTATAAAACCAGTATTGACTGAAATTTTTAACGGGAAAGCAAAATTTTGCCTAAAATTTATTTTGTGAAAAAACAAAGCTCAGAAACTTTCCATTATTTGCTGAAATAATATAAAAATACTGAGATAATAATGATAATAATTATTACAATGAAAAGAATAGTAAAAAAGATATAGTTTATTTACACTGGCATTTTTCAAAGAGTGAAAGGGTGCAAAGTCATTAAAAAAAATTTTAAAAATAATCAAGCTGAGATAGTGTATATAAAACGCTACGTTTTTAAAAAGAAAAAAAAGTTATAACTATTATCATACAGATACAAAATACCAATGAAAGTCAATATTACTAAATGAACTTTAAAAAAAACCCCTAACTTTTTTGTAGGTAAACATCTGCCAAATCAAAAATTTTCCCCGAACCCCAATTTACACTTATTTCGATAGCTACGAGCTTGAAAAACTGCCATTAAAACTATCCAAACTCTCATCAAAACCTGGAATTGGGAACTCAGGACACCCCTCTTCCTTAACAATACTTCCCCCAAACCCCCCGCCCCCTATACAACCTAAAAAGAAAAAAACTAAACCCCCACACCCCCCGTGCATCGCCATCAGACCACAAAAAGGTTTCGGTGTTTAAATAAAATAAAATTATATATTTTTTTTTTTTATAAACAAGTTTTTAGCTCATATTTCAAAGGGGGAAAAAGAAGCATCATCCACAATTCTTCAAAGTGTATTTAAATCACCTAAATGTTTTAAAGTTCAGCTTTTTTGTTTTTTTAATTATTTTTAACGGGGTACAAAAAAAAAGACGGACAGATGGCACGGGGGAGGGAAAGCATATAGGGTTTTTTTTTCCCCCATTTCTCCAACCCTTTTATAGTGTATTTATCCACCACTTTCTCCAAACCCCTTTGTAGATTGTGTATTATCCACCCTTTCTCCAACCCATTTGTAATGTGTGTATTTATCCACCATTTTCTCCAACCCATTTATAATGTGGTTTTTATCCACCCCTTTTTTCCAACCCATTTTTTAGTTGTGTATTTATCCACCCCTTTCTAAATCCTTTTCAAGAAAACCCCAAAGGACTGCAAAAGTTTCAGTTTTCTTTTTTTTTTTTCCATTAGGGGTTTGTTTTTTGACCAAACTTTCCCAATTTTAAAATCCCCTGTGTTTGGTGAAGCAGTGGTTCTGACTGTCAGGG
>JAMYXO010008606.1:0-10657 GCA_033310375.1 Conus canariensis
CTCATCCATCATTGCATCTTTGTTGCATACGCCAGGTGGGGTAGCTTTGAAATGGTACAAACACATTAAGGACATTTAAACTGTCTCAAAGCATCAACGTTAATTTACCCATTTCCACATTACCTGAAATTCCCCGAAAAAAAAAGTCAGTAGCTTGTTTTTAGCGGTATTTTACTTGAGAGAAAGTATTTTTTTGTTTGTTTGTTTCCCTTAATATTCATAAGAAAAATCATTTTTAAATCTGACGAGTATAAGAATTTTTCAGAAAAAAACAGTCCTAGTTTTAAAATTTAAAGGAAAGTATTTTCTAGTTATCCATATTCTTCCGATGTTATTCTTTTGTTTTCTTTATTGACAATGAACTGGCCCCCGGTAAGTCGCAATGGAAAACATAGGTTGATAGAGAATAATCTTTATTTTCCCATCAGATCATTTTGCACTGGAGACAGACACGGCAGCATGTTCCGAAAACCAGCTAAATGTACTCAAATTTTATCAACGGCATTTCAATGGCAATTTTTTCTCGTTAAGGAACAGGATGGTGTTCAGAAAGTAAAAGACGGGGCCCGCAGAAGCTTCTGGTTCCCCTGGCTGTACCCCCTCCCTCTCCGCTCACCCCCCTTCCCTTCCTTTGGGCCCCTTTCCCCCTCCCCCCACCCCCACTTCTCCCACTCTCCTTCCCCACCCAAAAATTTTTCTTGTTCTCCCACTTCCTCCCCCCACCCAACATTTTTTTTTTTCCCCCCACTCCCCTCCCCCCACCCAACATTTTTCTTGTTCCCCCACTCCCCTTCCCTAGCCAACATTTTCTTGTTCTCCCACTCCCCTCTCCCCACCCAAAAATTTTTCTTATGTTCTCCCACTTCCTCTCCCCAGCCAACATTTTTTTTTGATGTTCTCCCACTCTCCTCTCCCCAGCCAACATTTTTCTTGAGTTCTCCCACTCTCCTCTCCCCAGCCAACATTTTTCTTGGTTCTCCCACTCTCCTCTCCCCAGCCAACTTTTTCTTGATGTTCTCCCACTCTCCTCTCCCCAGCCCAAACTTTTTTCTTGATGTTCTCCCATCTCCTTCCCAGCCAACTTTTTTCTTGATGTTCCAAGACTGTCAGATGCTGTGATGGATACTGCCTACTCACAGTCTTAAAAAACCTTCTGTTTCCAACTGCACGGGATACTGTAACGTAAAAGACCTTTTTTTCAGTTGTGGTTCCAAAATTTCCTTTGATCTGTTCCCGTGTATATGTTCCACTCATTGCCCAAAGAACCAGCCGTTTCTTTCTGTGTTCCAATTAAGCACGTGTGCATCGCATGGCTGTCGGCGTTCAGCTTTGGTTTGGATGCGTCCAGGGTTAAAGTCTAACCTCCTTGCCCCGGTTTTGCCGACAGGAACAACTATGAGGGCATGTTACCAGGGAAGTTGATCTTTTCGTCGTAGGACAGTCAACGAAGGAGCTCGAAGTAAAATTTTTGTCAAAAACGGTCAGCTTTGGAGCGACGGTCGTGAGTTCGAATCATTCTGGGTAAATTATCACAATTTTTAAAACCCTCCCCGGGTTGCCCCATAAGTACGTGGAAAACTGGTTCAGTTTTGGGAAGGTCAGGGCATGGAAGGAGAGGAATGGACATTTCTTTCAGTGACGCTGTTTTTTTGGGCAGGGTAAAATCTGACCCTATGGGTATGGCTATGGGACATTAACGTTTTTACCCTGCAACGACAAAAAATGAAAAACCGTTGAATGGTCGGGGGGAAAAATGTCTTTAACAATTGGGGACCCCTTGGGGTTTTCCAGTTTCTACCTCAAAAAGTAAAGATGGGTCCCCCTGTTTAGGGTCCTTCATCAGAAGTGAAGATGATGATGGGGAAAAATTCCATACCTTCTTTCTGCCCTCCCGCTGCCGTGGCGAATGATTGGTGTCGCAGACTCCCCGGGGGGGAGGGCGGGGTTCGACTCCTATCAGAGTCATTTATTGTGGGATTTTTCTGCCCTGCCCTGGTTCTAACCCGAGTTAGTTTTGCTATGGGGTCAGTTGGTAAGACTGAGACCCCCAGTTCCCGTCCCTCCACTTAAGGAACGTGGGTTTGCTCAAATTTTCTAACCCCAAAACTGCCATCTCTGTACCCTTTCCCGGGCCCCGGGTTTATGCCAGGGGCATGTGATGAAAATGAGGTAGAGTCGACCGTCATGGCAGTCTCAGACCCAAAACTGGGGAAACCTATCAGCAGCAGGCATTCATCATTCCATAAGCATAAAGTTCTCAAGTTCTTTGGCACTTCTGCCCCCGCTTTTTGGTGATTCAGATTTCCTCTCCCCCTTGGTGAGGATCGTCTGACTTACCGGTACCGACAAATTCATGGGGGTGTAGTTGAACGGACGTGGTAGCGCCCCCCGCAGGGGAGCCCCACAACGCTGACTTCGCGAGTGAGCAATTATTTTTGTCAGTAGAGGTTTGTTGGTGGTATCCTGTACACGTTGGGTTTCAAGGCACCATGAACACCATCCAGATGATTTAGCAGCAGTGCCGTGTCTCCCCTTTTTGGGGTCGCTCACAACGACTTGACATTGCCCCGTACCGTTGGGTTGCCAGTGCCAAAGCTTTGTGGACAGGGCGGGATGTGGGTGGACGGGGAGCGGAATGGACGGCGTGGCTCAAAGCCACAAAGGGGGGAGGGAAGATGAGACCAAAAACATCCTGTTCCCCCGTGGGCTGCCTTACAAAAAAGTTTTTTTTTCTGTCCCGGGGTCTATATGGAATAAGAATGATCTGTGCCAGACTTTTAAAGATGGATTATTTGAAGACTTTCATTGCAACTGGTCGAGAAAACCCCGATTGTTGTTGGTCAAAAAGGAGGGGGAAGAAAATTCCCTCTTTCTCTTGGGAAATTTCCTGTCTGCAGTCAGTCAATGACATTGCCAAAGACCGCTGAACGCCCTTGGAAAAGGGGGCGGACCCCGGGGAGGACGAGATCAGTTTTTTCCACATGCTCCGATCGTTTACGACATCTGGGTGGAAAAACCCCTCAAGGCCCATGAAAACCCACCTCCCCTCTCTTCCTTTCCCCTTTTAAACTCAAGCTTCGTTTAAGCGTCCGATTCTAAACACAGATGCACCGCTGAAGGACTCACACTCAAATGGCTCAATTTGACTCATAAACCCGGGGCACAACACCCTGAAAACCAAAAACCCTTTAAACCACCAGGACCCCTTTCCCGGGGGCAAAGAGCGGACTGGTCCCCACACACTGGCAAGGAACAAACTGTGCCCCGCCCCTGACAATTAGCCGTCATCTTGATGCCCCTCGGGATGAGCTGAGCCTCAAGTGGGCACACAGCACTGCCCTGCCCCACCTCGTGTATGGCCCGCTTGACGCACCCCCCACTGCCTTTGGATTCCGTTTCCACCCCTGTCCCCCTTTTCCCTCCGCTGCCCCCACTAACCCTAAAGTATCCCACGTGTCATTTCCCCTCCCCTGAAAGGAAGCAAACGCCCCCCCTGGGCTGGCCCTGTTACCCCCTCATTAACTCCCGGCCAGTAATTTCCCCACATTTTTAATTCCCGCTTCTTGCTTTCGCGCCCCGGAAATTTTACATGCAGGTGAATTTTACAGGCAGCCTTTGGGCCTGCCTCTGGTGTAGAACGTTTTCCCATTTCACGCTATATCGCCGCAAACTCGTGTGCAAACCCTGCCCCCCCCCCCCCCCCCCCCTTTTCCCCCCCCTCCCTTGCTGGTTGGATGATCCACTTAGCTGTGTGGTGTGTGTTTTTTTGGTGCAGGGGGTGGGTATTGTGCCCCAAAACCCGTCCTGTTTGGGATAAGGATTCCCTGCTGGGGAAAATGGCAATGTTAAAAATCCCTCGCGTTCTGCAGGTCGAGTGGACTTCGTACGAACGAATCTTTTACCCCGGAAGATTTTAAAAACCGTCTGTCGGTTTAGGCTGTGAGAGTTTAGTCACTGAAAGAGCAATAGCTTCCAATCTACAGTTGGTTTCTTTAGTTAGTCACGGGTTTTGGGTTTTCCCTAAATATGGTACTTTATACCTTTTTCGGTTTCTTTACGTATTTTTTAAAGATCTGTATGATTTTTTTTTTTAATCTGACCATGTGAATTCAGCACAATGACTTGCACTCTGCACATGGCCTAGGGCTATCTGCCTTGATGAGAGCAATATTTAATAATTAATGTTACATTTTCTTCATATCTTAACTAATTAATGTTAAAATTTTTTTACATATCTTAACTAAAATTTAAAGTTTTCATTTTTTTACATTCTTAAATAATTAATGTTACATTTTTTACATATCCCGTGTAGCGTTGGGGGAAGCAGGGGGCGGGTTTCCCATTGTGGCAGAGATTTTCTTGTTACTTTATTTGTTTGTTTGTTTTGTTTGTTTGTTTGTTTTTGTATTTGAATGTAGTGTACTTTTAAAAAAACCCCGCATTGTCGGCTGGGACGTAAGTATAATGGGAAAAAAGCACAGTTACGTGTTTTCCGCACCACAGTTTGTTAGCTCATGACGCCCGTTTCATACAAAAAACAGCTCGTCGAAAAATGAGAACACGCAGTCGTATTAGCTTGGAAACTGATTTGTCAATTTTGTTCCGGCAGTCCAGGCAATGCCGAGCTGTTCGCTTTGTGCAGTTGTTAGTCTCACGGCAGTCACAGGCAATGCCGAGCTGTTCCTTTTGTGCAGTAAAAGAAATCGTGGAGAGGTGGCAGCAGAGAGTCCTCAAAAGAGAACCCCCCTTCAAGCAAGTGTTTCGGCCCCCTTTTCTCCTGCACTTAGGGGGGGTTGGGCCACACCCCGGTTTATGACTCCCGGGTGTCCCCCTGTGCCCCCTTTTTTTTTCCCTTTGGGCGAGCCATGGTGGGATTCGAACCCCTGACTTCTGGGCATGCTCATTTTCCACTTAAAGACTCGCGCTTTAACCCCTGAGCCACAGGGACACCTGAATTTGTAGGGAAATTAAGCTTTATGAAATTCACTTTTGTTTTCCCCCTTGCCAGATCCAGCTTGAACACCTCTTCTGCCCTTCTGCCATTGCTTTCAGGGCTCTGGTTTTTTCCCTCCCTGCAACTGAGGCTGTTCATGAGGCTGTATGCAGGTTCCTACAAACCCCTAGCTCCAATTTCTGCAGTGAGGACTTTGCCTGATACCTTTCCTCCTCAGGCTGTTTGCCCGATAAGCTACTTTTCAGTTTTGTAGATTTGAGCTGCCTCATTCTGTTCTCAATGGCACCGTGAGCTCGATCATGATCAGTGTTGGTTGGGCTTAGAGTGGACTACTATATTGGGTTTATGCACTCTTGCTGATGATCTTCGGGTGACCTTCCATTCTGGGAGGTCTGAGTGCACTCCCAGTCATCTGCCCCCTCCCGCAGATTCTGCTGCAATTTTTCGAGTGGCAATGTTGTTCTTGGCCATGATTTTCTGCCTCCTGCCCCTGAAGAATGTTTCGGGGGCTTTTTGGGGTCCTGATTTTCCCTTTTTTGGTGTTGGTACTAGCCCAGACTACTTGTACAATCTCTTTGAGATTGGTTGTGCCCCCATGTGTACCTTCCCTTTAGCCAGGGCTACTTTTCTGAGCTTAGGACATGTCCACTGTTTGTTTTTCATGGCAGAGGGGGGGAGCAGGATCGTCTGTTTTCCCCCACTTCACCAAGTTTGCATTTGAGGGAGAAAGGGCATATGCGATTGAGAATGAACTAGTTCCGGGTCTCTCTTTTTTTTTTTTTTGTTTTTTTGGATTGAAATCCCAGATCATTGTGGCGTTTTTCTAAAACGCCCCCCAGCCTGGGGGTGCCACCTTTCGGACTGACACTTTCCCAAATACTTGTTTTTTCCCTCAGGTCTTGGTCAACCTTGCCCGCCCCTGACAGAGAAGGACAATTTTTTCCCCTTTGAAGTTTTGTATGATAATTTTGGGCCCGAACTGGCTGATTTTCACTTGAGTTTTGCTCTTTGGGGGGTAAAACCCCATCTGCCGTCATTTCCCCTGGCCGTGATCTTCTGGTTTTTCCCCCAAACCGGGTGCAGCAGCCTGTGGGGGGCCACCCAGCACCTTGGGGAAATTTTTTGTAAAGTGGGGAAGGGATTCCGTTTTTGGGGGCCCCGGTGATTTAAATTTTTTTCTGGCTTTGTCGACCCCTTTTTGATTTCCGCCCAACGTTTGGGGCTTGCCCCTTGGAAAATTTTCCTCAGGGGTTTGGTTGGCCCAAACCAGACCTTGAATGTCGGGTGGGGGCTTTTCTTTTTGTGGGTTTAGGGGTAATTTTTTTCCCCCCAGGGGTGCTCAAAAAACTCCTTTGTCCACAATTAGGGGCCCCGATTTTGGCTGCTAAACAGTGTGCTGGAAAATGGGGGAAGGGGGCTTGAAGAAAACGCTCCCTTTTGTCTTCCCTTCCCTTTTTGGGTTTTTTCCCCTTCCCGCAGATTCCCCTTTGCTGAGGGGGGTGTTTTTTTCTTTCAGGTCTTCCCCTCTCTCTCTTTTCTCCCCTCTCTCTTTCTCTTTCCTCCCTCTCTCTCTTTCCTGTTACCCCATCCCCCATTTTGACTACACACCCTCTATGGGCCCCCCTTAAACCTCTCCACTCTCCACTATCTCTACTTGTATGTTTGATATCTACTCCCCTCCCCCCCCCCCCCCCCCCCCCCCTTGCCCCCCTTTTTCCCTTCCGAGGCAGATGCACCCCCGGGGGAAAAATATATCGTGTGTGGTCTGTTTCGTTTTACACACCACAGCAGGTGATCTGCACCGCACCGGTTTAAAAACACTGATCCCAGATCATATAAGATACACATTGAGCCTCCTGTTTTCTTCTAATGCTACTATCGGGGGAAAACCACCGCTGGCCCCGACACCAAAAGGGACACGGACTTCCTGCTACTGGGAGGGGAAAAATGGGACGTATGGCTGCACTGTGGCTTCAAAAAGACCATCATCATTTTTTTTTCTTAAAAAGGAACCAGTACGTTGTCACAAAAAGAAATGTAATAAATAAGTTAAAACTTTTGGGGGTTTTTTTTTTTTTTTTTTCATGTGAAAACATTTTTAATATCGTTTTTGAAAAAACATTTATTTTCATTTTTTAAAACATTTTGAATTTGTATATGAAAGAAATTATTTTCTTTTGATAAAAAATTTTTTATTTAAACATGTGGAAAAAACATAATCGCCATATGCAAAAGTCTACTTTTAAATTTAAATGAGAATAAGTGTTGTCAGTTAAAGAATTATCACGTGGGGGAAAAAAGCTTTTTACATGAAATCAAGTGTTAAACGTATGGAAAAAAAGGTGTTAAAAAGGTTTAAAATAATCATTTCACGTGTTAAACAATATGGATTTTTTTTCAAGAGATAATACCGTTAAGGGGGGGGGGGGGGGAGAGGAGTGGTGGGGGGGAGAAGAGAGTTTGGGGGGGAAAGGGGGTACCTTTTTAAAAAGCTGCATCCATTGAAAATAGTGAGAAAAAAATTTGAATTTTGCAAACTTTCTAATTTGCACAGCACGCATGTTTAGGTTACAATCTGGGCTCTTTTCCCTCCCCTTCTATTTAAGCCAAAGGCCTTGATTTTAATTTCAGTGTTGATCGATCAGTTTTTGGGGGGGATTCCCATTTCTAATGAATCTGTTCACTTTTTCAAATTTTTCTCCCCTCTTTTTTTTTTTTTGATCTTTTCCCCCTGTGCAGTGATTTGTTTTGGAAAACCCCCTTCCCCAAAAAAGGTGACTTTTGTTTTTTTTTTCCCAATTTTTTTAAAAAAAATCTTTTTCTTTTTCCCCTCCTTCACTTCCCCCAAAAGCCAAAGGGAAAAAAAAATTGGGGAAACCCGCAATTTTTTTCAGTTTAAAACCCCTAGAACAGGAGATGTGTGTGTGGGGTGTGTGTGTGTGTGGGTGTGTGTGTGTGTGTGTGCGTGTGTGGCACACACACGTACATCCTTTCACGTGCAACCATTTTGCATGATGTGCATGGGCGCAAGAGCGTGGAAGAGAAGGAAATTTAAAGTGATATGGGTGAAGAGGAGTGATATTGGGGTGAAGAGGAGTGATATGGGGTGAAGAGGTGTAAACGATGATAACAACACGTGAAATACAAAGCCACAACATTGCCTCCGGGAAAAAATGCTGTCCTTTGTTCTGGTTGTCTCGAGTTGATTTGTACTCCTGTGTGCTTTTACATCTCATTATATAATTCTGCTCAACAAAGAGAGATTGGAAGAATAGGCTATGCCCCACATCGTTTTCCTGGCTTAAACACACTTTTCCTGAGTTCTGAGTTCTCTCTCTCTCTCTCTCTCCTCACTTTCTATCTCTCTGATTCTGAGTTTTGTTTCTCTCTCTCCCCCTTCCGTCTGTTTAAAAAACCTCCATTTCCGCCAATCCTCACACACATTAACCCCCCA
Organism: Conus canariensis; assembly: GCA_033310375.1. NCBI lineage: Eukaryota > Metazoa > Mollusca > Gastropoda > Neogastropoda > Conidae > Conus > Conus canariensis. The sequence continues at coordinate 8,409 of JAMYXO010008606.1, forward strand.
CACACTCACACCCCACACACACACACATGCGCTTTTCGCGCGCACACACACACGCACACACACATATGTGCGTACACACACACCACACACACCACACACACACACACACCACACACACACGCACACACACACACACACATACACACACACACATTTCTCTAACTCCCCCTCGCACGAAACCCCCCCTTCACTTTAAACCTCTGTAGTGCTAACGATATTGTTGAACTAACTAGCTCTGCGCCAGCATCGATCAAACTGCGCATGTTCAGTGATAATGACATTCTGCTCATTGTCGTAGCGACGTGTACATCAGTTTCATTTCTTTGAAACTCACTTCAACTGTGTCCTTTCTCTTCGTTTGTAGGATGAGATTCAAAAAGTCAAGGAAAAGAAACACAAAAGAAAAAGTCATCCTACTCACCCAGTTCGCCTCAGCCAAGTATCCAAAAAATAGTTCACCATAAGCTGGTAATACCTGAATAGAAATAAAACAAGATGGAGCAAGCTAGCAAGCAAGCAAGCAAGCGAACAAATAACAAGATGCACAGCAAAATAAACCAGTTTATCTTCCTGAAAAAACGTCACAATCAAAATATGCGTCATAAAAGTATTTGACGCCCCCAATCAAAACATGCGTGATAATATATTTCGTCCCCTTAGATATTCCATAAAGAAGAAAAACCGTTTTGGGCCGTTTATAAAAACCCTTAGTAACGGCTATTCTGGTAAAAATAAACATCGGGCATCATCCGTGACCCATAATGAACATACCTACACATTTTCAGAAAGATCGGGCCCCGAAGTTTTGTCTGGACGAGTGGAACACATCTTGACCACGGAAAAGACACACAGACAACAAAGACAAACATTTCTTCGTTCCCATTGTAATATACTCCCTGTTCTATAAGAAATGGGGGTACAAAAAGTACGTACATAAGCTAAATATAACACAAAAAAATTGGTCAGTCAAAGTCAACTGAGTGACAAAACAAGCCAGTTTGATTAAACAAAGGGTAGAAAGGAAACAAACATAAGCAATTAATTACTCAAACTATCGACCTACTGATTAAATAGCGTGCCTCAACAAACCTAATTATCAACCTAAATAATGGTATGATAATTAAAAATATAAAAATTCAAACAAATCCTGACCCCCTCTGAACCAGCCCTTTCCAAAAATTTGTTTACCAATGACTCAGTTTAAATCTTGTTTTCAGTAAATCGATAGACCGTAAAATATAACCATCCATACATTTTTCCGCCATCAGAAATACATGTAACCTACCTCTTCCATTTTTTTCAATAATGCCCAATCTGGTATAGTGCGTTCTTCAGCGTTCTTAGCAGTCTTAGTTGGCCGTCCTGTGTGTTGAGCGAAGTAACAACCTTCCCACAGAGACCCCGCTGATCTCAGGGCTTCTTTTTTCTTTTTCTTTTTCTTTTTTTTTTTTTCTTTTTTCTTTTTACCTTGGGACCCCTATCCGCAGTGGTTCATGTGTTTGGGGGTCACGCGGTATCCAAGGTGGGACAGGACTGCTAAAAGGTGGCCCGAGGTCTGTGAGCCCTCGCCACTTCCCTTTCCCTCCCTCCTTCCACTGCATGGGCTTTAGTCACGTGTGCTCCATGGAGTTTTCCCTTTTTAGAGAGAGGGGAGAGAGAGAGAGAGAGAAGAGAGAGAGAGAGAGAGAGAGAGAATTAAATTCCTATTAATTAAGAATCCTCTTTTTCTGGTTTTGCTGCATGAATGGCGAGTAGACTGATTGGTCCAGTGTCTGTTTAGGGGAGAGAGAGAGAGGAGAGAGAGAGAGAGAGAGAGAGAGAGAAGAGTTTTTTTTTTCTCTCTTTTGGAGTTATAACCCACAAAATGATTAGGTTTGTGTTTGTGGATTTTTTTTTTTAAGTTTTTAACCTTCTATGAAGTTGACAATATTATGTTTGTTGTTGTTGTTGTTGTTGCTTTGTTTTGTTTTGTTTCGGGGGTTCCTTTTTTTTCTTTTTTCTTTGTTTTGCCTTCATAAAAGCTGATTTCTCTTTGGTAAGGGATCATAATCCTGTGCAGATGGGGGAGGCTGTCGTCCTGTTCTGTACCTGGGGATAGTGGCCTCAGGATATTTGCTCCCAAATGGTGGATGCTGTCCTCCTCCCCCCAAACCCTCCCAAAAGATGGTTTTCCACGTGAGTTGACCTGGTCTTTTTGCAATCGGGTCCTTTTTGTTTTTTCTGTTCAACCCGCTGTTGCCGACAGTTTG
>JAMYXO010008607.1:0-7500 GCA_033310375.1 Conus canariensis
CACTTCCGCATTTTAAGTAAAATCTAACCGAAAACTAAAACAAGATTATAAATGGTGAAACTGAAGAAAAAAAAATTGGAAAAAAAGCGGTTTTTTAAAAACCGTTCGCACCAAGACCAATTTTTACACTGTTTCTTTTTTCAAAAACATCTCCAAAAGTCGAAGCTCTAAATTTTCTTTGTGATTTCAAAAAGGGGCCTTTCCCGGGGAAATCGAATGCCTGGTTCCTCCGTAAAAGTGGCAAAAAAAATTTAAGGGTATTAGAGCTACAACCATGGGGGAGTGGGGCGGTGAAATAGTTTTCCCCGATTTTTTTTTTCCCAAAAGGGAGTAAAAAAAGGTGCTTTTTAGTCCCATTTTTTTTTTTTTTTCCAAAAAAAAGGCTGTGGAATGGTCCCCAAAGGAAAACGGGGACCAAAAAATTTGGGGAGCATTAAATTATTTTAAACTGTAGCTGATGAAATGTTTCTGCCCGGGAAACAGTTTATTTGCAAAACCAACAAATTAGGAAAGAAAAGCAGACCGCTAGGTTTTCATTTAACTTGGATAAGACAAATATAGTGGTTTTAAAGGGTGGCCCCTACATGTGTAAAAATGTTATGGATACCAGCTTCAAGTATTAAATTTTTTCTTTTAAAATTTGGAATTAAAATTTTTTCAAAAAAAATTTTTCCCCCTCCCGGGAAAATCTCTAAAAAAGGGGGAAAAAAGGGGAAATTTTTAAAATTTTCTGAAACCCGGAAAAAACTTTTGTCCAACTGTAGTATTTTTGAAAAGTTTGATACCAAAAAAACCCTTCTTACATATGCACTAAATTTGGGGGTTTTCTTAAAATTCGATGAAAAAAAAGTAAAACGACATGAAGCGTTTCCTTCAAGTACGTTTTCACCCCACCCAAACCCGTTTTAAAAATGGAGGGGGGGGGCAGATACCCTTTGTACATAAGTACATTTGTAAATGTTTAATACTGGTTGAAATTTTAAAAGCTCCCCAGCCCCCTTTTTAGCGGGGAACCTTTTTAATGTTCTAAAATGGAAAAAGGAAAAAAAACGGCTTTTTTAAAAAAAGGGGGAAAAAAGCCCCTTTCAAACGGGGTTTTTTAAAGGGGGGTTTTCCCGGAAGGGGGAAGACAAAAATTTATTGGGGAAATTTTTAAAAACGGTTTTTTTTTTTTTTTAAACAGAATTTGGGACTCAAAGGGAAAGTAAAGAAAAATAACGCGGGGTTTTTTTCATTTAAAATTTTTTCTTCGAAAATTTTTTAAATCAAAGGGTTAAACACAAAAAATTACGCAAAAATTAAAGGGGTGGACTTTGGTTTTTTAATGCGAAAAAAAGAAGGTTTAATGTGAAAAAACCCAAACCTCCCCTTTTCCTGCATAAACCCCCATTATTGATGACGAAAAATTTTTTTCCACGGGACTGCTTAAATGAAGTGCGGACAAATTGTTCCCTTTTAGTTTTTAAAATACGAAAAGGGGAAAATGTTGCTGTCGTGTTACATCAGAGGGCCCCTTTAAATTTAAAACATTGCGAAATTCATCGCAGAACTTTTTTAAAAACACAATAAGGGGAGGAAATTTAAAATAAGGGGTTTTTAAAGTACCTCAAGAAAATTTTCCCCTTTATCGCAAAAGGGAAAAAATTTGGGGAAATCAGGGGAACATTTTTTCGAGGGATGGGGGATAGTCTTAAGGGTTTTTTTTTTTTTTTTTTTTTAATTGCATTATTCCTGGCGGGGGAAAAAGAAATTTTTAAGTTTTTTTTTTTAACCTTTTTTTTTGGTGCACACTAGGAAGAAAGGGGCTATTTGTTTTTGGGAAAGAAAGGGGGAAAGTTATTTCCTGTTTTCCTCTCCCCCCCCTTTCAAAAGACCCTTTGGTAAAGACAAAAAAAACAAAGTGGCAAAGTGTCCCAAAAAAAAACCCTCTCCTCTCCTTTCCCCCCTCTCTCTCCCCTTCCCCTCTCCCCTCCCTCCGTGCAAATTCCCCTTTTGACCCCCCCTTCCGAAACGGCCAATTTTTTTAAACGATTTTTTGGGGACGATTTAAAATTTCCCCAAAGGGGGAAATTTTTCCATATTCCTTAAGATTGCTTTCAATGCAAAGGGGGGATCGTTTAAATGAAATGGCGTGATTCGTCACGCAAATGTTTATACCCTGGGGGTTTTGCCCTAAGGTATCTTGTTACATTAACTGATTTGGGTTTTTTTTTGGGTGTGTGTGGGGTTGGGGGTGTGTTTTGTGTTGTGTTTTTTTGGGGTGTGGGGGGCCGGCGTGCGTGCGTGCGTGTTGGTGGGGGTGTGTGGTGTGTTTGGGGTGTGCGGTTTTCGTGAGTGTGTTGTTGTAGCATGAAAGGGTGTATGTGTCCGCGCGCGCGCGCGCTGTGTGGGGGTGGGTGTGCCCTGGGGTTGGCGGCCGGGTGTGTCTCCTCCAATGTTGCGTCCCCCGGGGTGGGTTGTGTTTTTTGTTTGGGTGTGGTGTGTTGTGTGTGTGTGTGTTGCCGCGGGCTCGGCGGCGTGCATTGTGTTGGGTTTTTGAACCACTCGTGGGCCCCAATTTTTTTTCCCCTTAAAACCCGCGCCACCCAGATGAACGGGTCCGGGGTTCCCGGAAAGGGGAAGGAAAGGGGGCCGGGGCCCTGAGGTAGGGGGGGGGTCCCCCTCCATCAGCCGGCCCTAAACAATCCCAAAACCCGACATTTCCCCCGCCACACTTTTTCCTGGTCATTGGGTTTTCCCTTTTTTTTTTTTTTTTTTCTTTTTTTTCTTTTTTTTTCTTTTTTCTTTTTTTTTTTTTTTTTTTTTTTTTTTTTTTTTTTTTCTTTCTTTGTTTCTTTGGGGGGTTTTTTTTTTTTTCCTTTTTTCCCTTTTTTTTTTTTCCCCCTTTTTTTTCTTTTTTTTTTCTTTTTTATTTTTCCGTTTTTTTTTTTTTTTCTTTTATCATGTTCTTTCTTTTTTCTTTCTTTCCTTTTTTTCTGTCTTTTTTTTCTGTCTTTTTTTTCGGGTTTTTTTTTTATGTATTTCCTTTTTTCTGTCTTTTTTTTTTTCTGTCTTTTTTTCTGTCTTCCCCTTTCCTCCTTTTTTCAATTTTCATTTTTAACTTTAAATTTTTTCCTTTTTTTTTGCTTTTTCTTTTTTCTATTTTCTTTTTTATTTTGTCCTCCTTTTCTTTTTCCTTTTTTCTTCCTTCCTTTTCCTCCTTTCTTTTTTTTTTTTTTTTTTTCTTTTTTTTGTTTTTCTTTCCCCTTTTTTTTCTTTTTTTTGAGTATAATATGGACCACACCACACACACACAACACACACACACACACACAAAACCCCCTCTCCCTCCCCCCTCCCCCTCTCCCCCCCTCCCCCTCCTCTTACATCGTGTGTGTGCGTGCCGGGCGTGTGCTTCCCCGGGGGTTTTTGTTGTTGTGTGTGAAAGAGAGAGAGAGAAAGAGAGAGAGAAGGGAAAATTGGTGTGTTTACAGAGAGAAAAGAAGAGAGAGAAGAGAGAGAGGGAAGAGAGGGAGGGCGCGCAACTCGATTTTTTCCTATTTTGGATGAAGAGTGAGGGATAGCAAAATGGACACGATGAAAATGGTGCAGGAGAGTGGGAAGGGTTAAAAGGAAATTATGGGCAAAAAAAGGGTTTAAAAGAAACGTAAAGGGGCAAAAAAGGGTTTAAATGAAAGGGTGGGGGGGGGAAAAAGGGTTAAAAAATGAAACGTGAGGGGCAAAAAGGGGTTTTAAATGAAACGTGATGGGGGAAAATAATTGGGGAAAAGTTTCAGGAAACGGGATAAAAAATCACTGTTTTGGGCAAAAACGAAAAATTTGCAAAACGTGATTGGCACCAAACAAAAAACAAAAAAAAATATAATGGGAAAAACATGATTAACGAGACGGAATTAAGGCCAAAGGGTTCCCCCGAAACGTGGTTAAAAAAAAAAAAAAAAAAAAAGCCCAGTCCAACGATCTTTTGCCGTGACCTTCAAGACTGTCCACCAAACCCGCCAGAAGTTAGTGGGCAGCTTTGAACTGACCATCCATTCACTTAAACCCCAGACCCCCCCCCCCCCCCCCCCCCCCCCCCCACACAAAAACCACACAAAACCACAAACTCCTTTTTCCCCCCTCCCTCCCCCGCCCCCTTCCCCCCCCCCCTTTCCCCACAAACCCCCTCAATCCCCAATCCTCTTTTTCCCCCCACCCCTTTTCAGAGACAGAGTAAATCCCCCCCCCTCTGTCTTTTCCTTTTTATGTGTAAGCCTCCCCGCCCCTCCCCCCACACAACTCGTCTTCCCCCCCCGCAGTTCACTGACTGGGGAAAACTGTGAGGGGCCGATCTGTTTGGGGGGGATCTGTTAGAACACCACCATTGATTCGGTTTTGGAATGGGGAAGGGCAAGGGCGCCAAACAGGTGTAAACATACAACAAGCGCGCCGCCCCGAGCCGCCGGGGGGCAAGCAGCATGCAACACACATACACAAAAAAGCACCACGCACGCACCCCCCCACGCACGCACGCACGCCCCCCACGCCCAAGGGGCACAACACACACACACACACACACACCACACAAAACACATATGAAGAACGTGCATACGCCCCACATTAATCAAAGCATGCACCACGCGCACGCCCCCCACGCACGACCACCGCCCCCCCACAACACAACACACAACACAACACACACATACAAACACACCCAAAAACACACACCCAACACAACCACACAAACCAAAACCCCCACACACCCCAAAACACACAAAAAAACACACCCCCACCGCACCCAAACCCCCAAACAACCACCCCAATAAAAAGAGAATGAGAAAGTTTATTTTTAGCATCTTCCAAATTCAAAAAAAACGAATTTAAAAAAAGGGAAATAAAAATTTAATAAAAAACAAAAAAAAGATGAGGGGGAAATTAAAATCGCTTCTCTGAACCTCCCCCAAACCGTAACCAACCCAAAAAGGCCCAACGTGGAGCAGACATTTCCCCAAAACCCCCATTCCTCCACCCTGAGAGACCCCAAAAACGGCACCCGTCCGGAAAAAATTTCCACCCCAAGGTTAACCCCAAGGGAAGCGGAAACTGCTGCCAACAAACCTCCCAATGCCCAACACGGGGGCTCCCGGGTATGACCTCCCATCCCCCCCCCCCCCCCCCCCCCCCCCGCTTACCCCCCCCCCCTTTTCCCCCAAAAAAACCCCAGGGGGTCAGTTGGGGCCCGATAAAAATACGGGGGGGGGTTCCCGTGTTTGGGGGTTTTCCGAAAGGTGGGGGTGAATGGGGAGAGAGAGAGAGGGGGGGGGGGGGGGGAAGTGGGAGGGAGACGGGGAAAGGGGAAAAGAGAAAAGGGGGAAAAGAAAGAGAGAGAGGGAACAGAGAAAAAAAGAGGGAACAACAACACAGAGAAGAGAAAAGAGAAGGAGAAAATGTATGTATATAAAATATGTGTTTTGTGTGTGTGTGGTGTGTGTGAGCGAGAGAGAGAGAGAGGGGGAGAGAGAAAAGGGGAGAGAGAAAAGGGGAAAAGCGTGCGCAAGTAAATTTCGGTTACAGTGGTTTTAATTTCCCTTTATTTTTTTTCCACAGAAAAATAATGTAATGATTCCGTTTTTAATACCTTTGTAGGTTTTCCCCGGGATTAGATTCCCCCCCCCCCCCCCCCCCCCCCCCGGCCCCCCCCCCCCCCCCCCCCCCTTTTTTTGAAATCTGGGTAAAGGAATTTTTTTTTTTTTTTTTTTAATTTTTTTTTTTTTTTTTTTTTTTTTTTTTTTTTTTTTTTTTTTCCCACTTAAAAAAAAAAACCAAAAACCCCTGGTTTCCCGGTTACATTTTACCTTCTTTCCGGGAACGGTTTCCAAGGGCCATCTATTCAAGCCAAAAAAAACCTTTTCGCAATTTTTTGGGGGGCATTTTTTGGGGGGGGGAGGGGGGGGGGCCCTTGGGGGGGAAAAAGGAGAACCCCCCCCCCCCCCCTTTCCCCCCTTTTTCCCCCCCTGACCCCCCGGTTTTACTTTTGGGCATTAGGGCAAACCTTATTATTCGGCAAAAAAAAAAAAGGGGGGTTTTTTAAAAAAAAAAGGGGCCCCCCGGGTTTTTTAAAAAAAACCGGGGGGGGGGTTAAAACCCCAGGGGGAATTTTGGGGGGGGGCCCAAAAAACCCCCCCCCTTTTTTTTTTTACCCTTCCCTTTTAAAAAAAAAAAAGGGGGGGGGGGGGGCAAAGGGGGTTTTTTTTTGGGGGGGGGGCCCCCCCCCCCCCCCCCCCCCTTTTCCCCCCCCGGGGGGGTTTTTTTTTTTTTTCCCCCCCTTTTTTTCCCCCCCCCCCCCCCCTTTTTTTTTCCCCCCAAAAAAAAAATTTAAATTTTTTTTTTTCCCCCTTTTTTTTTTTAAAAAAAAAAATTTTTTTTTTTTTCCCCCCCCTTTTTTTTCTTTTCCCCCCTCTTTTTTTTTTTCTTTTCCCCCTTTTTTTTTCCCCCCTTTTTTTTTTTTTCCCCCCCCCCCCCCCCCCCCCCCCCCCCCCCCCCCCCTTTTTTTTTTTTTTTTTTTTTTTTTTTTTCCCCCCCCCCTTTTTTTTTTTTTTTTTCTTTTTTTTTTTCCCCTTTTTTTCTTTTTTTTCCCCCTTCCTTTCTGTTCATACCCCCCTTTATTCCTTTTTTTCACCCATTGTATAGTCCCTTGAATTTTTTATAGGAAAGTAAACATTTGGGGGAAGGGGGGTTTTCAAGTGCCCAACCCCCGGCAAGGGAGGGGAGGGAAAAGGGGGTTTAAAAACCCCAAAAGTTTTTTAAAAAAATGGTGTGCGGTTTCCAAACCCCCCCCCTTTTAAAAAAAAATTATTTTGGGGCCCTGTTTTAATTTTTTAAGTTTTTTGGGGAAAAAAAAACCAGGGGCTGTGGAGACAACATACCAACCAATCGGTTTCAGGGCCACGACCTAACAAACACGGGGGCACCAAACACAACCAACAAACCCAAAACCCCCCCACCCCACCCAACCACACAAAACCCCCTTTGGGGCTACAAGAGAAGAGGGGAAAGAGGAAAGAGAAGAGAGAGAGAAAAAAAAAAAAAAAACCGATGCTGGTGCTGTTTTATTTTAAAAAAGGGGTAGGTCCCCCCTGTCAGTGTGGTTTTGTGTTGTGTGTTGTGGGGGTGTGTGTTGTGGTGGGGTGTGTTGGGTGAATCAGTGAAAGCTTTTCTGTATGTAAAACTGTAAATAAAAAAAACATGCCCCATCGTTTCCCATTTGTCTGCGGGGGGAGGGCGGGTCCTGTTTAAATTTATGGGCCCAATTTGTTTTTTTTTCCCTTCAAAATTTTAAAAGGGAATAAAGGGAGAGAGGAGAGAGGGGAGAGAGAAAAGAGAGAGAGAGAGAGAGAGAGAGAGGTTGACGACATAAGACGAAGAGAGAGAGAGAGAGTTTACGCGTAAAAGAAGAAGGGGGACAGAGACGAGAGAAAGGGGCAAAATTAAAAGGGATATTTCGGATCCGATAGAGAGAAA
>JAMYXO010008609.1:0-10649 GCA_033310375.1 Conus canariensis
TTCCTTCCCTAACACCTCCCCCCTCCTCTGTGGAAAACTTCAATGCAAGCTTGCAGTCCATCAGCGGAAAATTAGTTTGCCAAACAACAATAACATGGAAAAGTTCAAAGCCGACTTGCTGCCCATTAGCGGAAAATGTAATCGTTATACTGCAATGATCTGGAATGGCTCCATAAAACTTCCAGTCCATTAGCGGAAAATCTGATCGTTCTACTACAAAGGCTTGTAATAGAGTCCTTACCCCCTCCCTCCCCCTAAAAAAAAAAAAGAAAAAGAAAAAGAAAAGAAAACTTTGATCATTAAAAGTACTGAACAAAGTCACAAGATCTAACTTGCCAGCAAGTTACATCTGCCTTTTACTAGTTTCGAACTTTACAACATGTTGAATTAGTGACTGAAATAGTTCGGAACTTGTTATGATGTAAAATGTCATCATGCTTTGAACCTTACTCGTTTGCATGTGACATGTCACAGTGAGTGATCGTTCCTGACGTAGAATTATTAATCAACACTTCAGATCGCCTATAACTGGCTAATCACAGCTTTTTGAGATTCGGTATTTCGTTGATCGACGTATCTTTAAAATGAAATTTCAAGCCCTGAGATTCGGCTCGGAGAAGTTGGAGCAAGTGTGCAGTGTACCTGCCTAGTCCGAATTTTACACAGAGCAAGTGTGCAGTGTACCTGCCTAGTCCGAATTTTACACAAATAACTGAGTATTGTTGAATGGAAAAAACGACTACTGTTGAATGGAAAGACGACTACTGTTGAATAGAAAGATGACTACGACTACTGTTGAATGGAAAGACGACTACTACTACTACTGTTGAATGGAAAGGCGACTACTGTTAAATGGGAAAGACGACTACTGTTGAATGAGAAGACAACTACTGTTGAATGGAAAGACGACTACTACTACTACTACTGTTGAATGGAAAGGCGACTACTGTTAAATGGGAAAGACGACTACTGTTGAATGAGAAGACAACTACTGTTGAATGGAAAGACGACTACTACTACTTTTAAATGGAAAAGACGACTACTGTTGAATGGAAAGATGACTACGGTTGAATGGAAAGACGACTACGGTTGAATGGAAAGACGCCTACTACTAGTCTTGAGTGGAAAGACGACTACTGTTGAGTGGGAAAGACGACTACTGTTGACTGGAAAGATGACTACTGTTGAATGGGACAGATGACTACTGTTGAATGGAAAGACGACTATTGTTGACTGGAAAGACGACTACTGTTGACTGGAAAGATGACTACTGTTGAATGGGAAAGATGACTACTGTTGAATGGAAAGACGACTATTGTTGACTGGAAAGACGACTACTGTTGACTGGATAGATGACTACTGTTGAATGGAAAGACGACTACTGTTGAATGGAAAGATTACTGTTGAATGGAAAGACGACTACTGTTGAATGGGAAAGACGACTACTGTTGAATGGAAAGACGACTACTGTTGTATGGAAAAGACGACTACTGTTGAATGGAAAGACGACTACTATTGTATGGAAAAGACGACTACTGTTGAATGGAAAGACGACTACTGTTGTATGGAAAAGTCGACTACTGTTGAATGAGAAAGATGCTACAGAAAGAGTTCTGACTGGCGAAATTCGTTTTCCCGCTGTGGACAATTCGTCCGGATGCTACTGCTAGTTTTTTTTTTTTTTTTTTTTTTTTTTTGGGGGGGGGGGGAGGAGGCGGGGGGGGGGGGGGGGGGGGGGATGGAGAAAAAAAAGAAAAAACCTCTCGTACAATCAAATTTCTCTCTCCATAACCAGGCAGATCACTCACGCATATCCAAAAAGAACGGAAATGCGAGGCTTGTCAAGAGAAATAACTTTGGGGCACATTATTAGCCTAGTTTTTATCTTCCAAAGTCCAAAATAAAAAAAGTGAAAACATACACGTATGGGGTCTAGTAACGACTCTCTCTCCCTCTGTGTCTCTGTCTCTGTCTCTGTCTGTCTCTCTCTCTCTGTCTCTGTCTCTCTCTCTCCCTCTCCGTATGTGTGTGTGGTAGACATGACATATTCGAGACCCTTGTCTTAAATGTTTTTTTTTTCCTGTAAATCTTGGGTACTGTGGCCACAAAGCCCAGCAGACGTGGGGTGGCTATTATGGACAAACCCGCACATAGTGGCACCTCCTGGAGAATATTGAAACCGTGTGCTTGTAAAAAGTCGAATAAAGCGACAGTGATGACGAGTTCATTGACACAGAGAGAGAGAGAGAGAGAGGAGAGAGAGAGAGAGAGAGAGAGAGAGAGAGAGAGGAGAGAGAGAGAGAGAGAGAGAGAGAGAGAGAATTGAATTGAATTGAATTGAATTGAACAGATTCAGACAGAACCACCTCACACCTTTTTCGGTACTACTGGGAACGTTACGTCTTCCCCTCAAGACCCCGCTCACCACCTCCACCCCCCCCCCACCCCACCCCACCCCCTCTCCACTGGTTTCCTTCACCGTTAGTCATGGTGTTCATTGCCAGCATGGCTGCCTACCTGAGCGTCAGCCAGTACGCCAGTCTCACGGGAGAGAGATGGGCGCTGATTGGCGCTATTTTGACAGACGCTCCAGACAGACCAATCAGCACACCGCGACCACCGGAGAGCTTCCAGCTTCAGCTTTCAGGTGACGATGCCCTCAGCTGACAGGAATATTGATGGCCAAACTCTCGGCACCAAGACCAATCCTTCCAGCACTCTGTCAAAGTTTCTGACTCTCTTGATAACGGGTCGTTCAGTCCACACAATCACGCGTGCTTGTCAAAGAGCACAACCCGTCTGTCCGAATCAGCAGCAGAACAAAATGTACGTGCAGGTATTGGATGGTGTGTAAGTCTTGGTGTGCTGAAAGTGTGGGACATATTCACCTGAAAGTAGACACTGGCTGCTGTCTTTTGGGAGCAGAGCGACGATTGCTGTGTGGAACGACGTCATGAATGGTGGCAATCAACACCGTCAAGATAAAACCACTCAGGAAAAATAGGCGGGTGAGGTTATGAATTCCTAGACAAAAGAAATCACCCCACAGATATACAGAGCAATTGCTACGGCCACAGAGCTTTACACATCAGAGGGTATATCATCATTTTAGACATTTTTATCTAAATAAAGATGAATCATGCTTTTAAGTATTCACAACAATCGGCGACCGTTCAGACACACGCACGGACACAAGCACATGCGCGCGCGCGCGCGCGCACACACACACACACACACACACACACACACACACACACACACACACACACACACAGAGAGAGAAAGAAAGATTCAGATGATTTATTCATATAACAGGCCAAGGCCCCTAATGAAGGGGAGTGTGAACACACAAGTACAATAGCCACATGAAACCAAATTACAGAACAAGACCAGTATAATTCAAGGGCAATTTCAAGAAGTGAAAATTTCTCTATACTTAAAAGCCTTGTACAAAAACAAAGAAAAATTCTTAACAACTTCTGCAGAAGTAGATGAACAAAGTAGGCTCAGTTTAAACAAAGATGGCTGTCTGTAATATTTGGGCTTAATAAACTTTTCTCTGATGCTCATGAGAGCTGGACAGGACAGGACGAAGTGTAATTCGGTTTCAATTGATTTTTTACATAAGGGACATAACAAATCATAATTATTACATATGCGATATCTAAAATAATGAGTTGCCAATGCAGATATTCCTAATCTGAATTTTGCTGTTACGTGTTTTAGGTGCCTGTCCATATCTAAGGTTAAGTACGTTTTCAGGTCATGAACATCACAAAAGTTCCTGTAGAAATCAAATCTGTCACTGTTATGAATATGATCAGTCCATTTCTGCCATCTGCAGTCAACCAACCGTTGACGGAAAACACCATACAAACTCTTTAGTATTACCAACCCCTTGATTCAGCCAAACAAATCCAAATCCGTATTCAAACAGACAAAGGCGCACTTTGGACACCCAGTTACTTTTGCCTTTAGCGTCTAAGTCATACAACATATTGTACGCCTTACGAGGAATTCTAAAGTCTTCCATTTGTAACAGTTTCAGCCAGTAGCGGATACATCTGACAGCAGAAGTAATGTAAATGGGAAATCGATTAGTTTCACCGTAAATTAGATCATTTGGAGTCCGTCTATCTACACCAAGAAACCTTTTTAGAGCAAACATTTGAACAGATTCACAACAGACAGCAGCTTTTTCTAGTCCCCATAGCTCAGAGCCGTACTGTACAATCGGTTGAACCTGAGAATCAAATAGCTTTATAAATAACATGAATGAAGAATTATTAAGAATATGTAACTTTTTCATGATACAAAGCACAACATTTTTTGCCTTACTCGAAAGGTCTTTGCATGCGCCAACAAAACTCAAGCGTGTTGAGAATAATATTCCTAAATATTTATAGGCATTGACAACTGGCATAGGAGTACCATCGTATACCCACCTTTCCCTTACACTTAGATAACCACCTTTACGGAATACTATGATATTGCTTTTTTCCATGTTGACTTTCAACTGCAATGATTTAGCAGCACGGTGCAAGCTATTCAATTGTGTTTGTAACCCTATAACAGTTTCGGACATCAAAACAACATCGTCGGCCAACAGAAGGATAAACAATTCAAAAGCATCGAGCGATAATAAAGCACCATGTTTACCATTGTTGATTACATCAAGAGCTAACTCATTGATAAACAAAGAAAATAAGATAGGGCTGCATGCATCTCCCTGCTTGACTCCTCTAGAACAATTAATATAGTCAGTAAGTTTCGCTCCACAACGGACTCTGGTTCTTACTCTATCATACATACTTCTAATACATCTATGGAGTTTACCTTTAATACCATTTTTTGTCAAAATGGGCCAGAGGAGATTTCTATTAATGGAGTCAAACGCTTTTTCAAAATCTATAAAAGCTACGTATAACTTCCTATTGTAAGAAAACTGCTTCTGCACAAGTGCAAGCAAAGTAAACATGTGATCAGTAGTTGAGTAACCCTTCTTAAAGCCTGCTTGATAATCACCTGTGATATTATTTTCCTCTACCCATTCTTGCAATCGGTTATTAATAATTGTCCCAAAGATTTTACTACTAATATCACTAATAGAGATCCCTCTGTAATTGTTGGGGTTATTAACATCACCCTTTTTAAAAATTGGCAAAATAACTGATTCAGTCCAGTTTTCTGGAAAAGTACCTTTATCAAATAATATATTAAACAATTTCAGAAAGAATTGCATTACCTGATCAGAAGCATGTTTAAATAGTTCACCAATAATGCCGTCTGGGCCAGCCGCCTTGCGATTTTTCAATTTTCTACACGCTAATACTACTTCGTCTTGCGTAATTGGTCGATTCATATAACTATCATTGTTGACATCAAGTGTTTGGTCAACACACATGTTACTAACATCAGATTCTAGTAGAGCCTGGAAATGTTGAAACCATGTATCAATACTAATGTTATTCCTGGGCTGTTTTCTTTTGAAAGAAATCCTCTGAATAGTATCCCAAAATTCCTTTTGACAGTTTATAGATGATACAAGTTTTTGAACTAAAGAATTGTTGAAGTCTTTCTCTTTTCTCTTCAATAAATGTTTATATTCTCGCCTTGCAACTGAGTAAGCATTTTTGTCCACTGTCTTTAAAGTGCAACGACTGATACGAAGTAACCTCCTGGCTTTTCTTTTACTAGCATCACATTCTTTATCATACCAATCACAAGGTTTTTTGTTACTATTAATATATATACACCTTCTCATGCAGTCTGCACTTTCTTTCATGCCATCATTAAACATACTTAGCGCATAATTTATATCCGCGTCTAATAAATCTATAGCAACATCTATCTTTGTACGAATTCTATCACTACATAATGTACTATGAAACAAATTAGCATGTTCATCATTCCAGACGAGTTTTTCTATAACCTGTTTTTCAATCTTGTTACTGGCATGTACAGTATTTTCTTTAGGAAAAGCAATAGAAAGCGATACAGGTAAGTGGTCAGAATCTATACGTTCTAAAACATTAAGCATACATGAATCATACAAAAGAGCAAAAAGTTCTTTAGAAAATATGAAATAATCTACAACACTGGAACCAGTATCAGACATGTATGTATAGCGACCTTCAAGGTCACCTTTACACACGCCATTAAGAATGCACAGATCTACAGCAGTGCACACATTCAGTAGCAATTTACCATAATTATTCAATGTACAATCTTCGGAGTGTCGATCAATACTGAGAGGCCGGCTATGGAAATGCTCATCAAGAACATCGTTCACAGATATGTCTTGTGAAATGTTAGAGGTTCTGCTATTGAGGTCACCATTTATTATCACATAAACATCCCTAGGTAACAATAAATCAACGAGACATTCTTCAAGTAAATTAATACCATTATCAATATCAAAATGGGCATAAAAAGGTGAACCTTCTGGAGGTATATAGGCACAAAAGTACAAAACATCCTTATCTATTCCAAATAATCTTTTATCGATCAAGAACACACAAAAGTTTGAATGATTAACGTCGATGATTTTAACAAAGGGAGACAATTCTTTTCTGAATAAACAAATCACTCCGCCTGATCGCCTTCCTTGTTTTGAAAATTTAACTGCAGATTTACAAAATACTTCATAACCAACAAACACATCAGCACGACATTCGTCCATAAATGTTTCAATCAAACATATGAAATCAAACTCGTAAATAAACGACATAAAATCACAGTCGGTAAGTTTAGAATATAAGCCATTCACATTCCACAACAGGAAGGAAAAAGGTTTCTTTACATTTGTACACGCTGTGCCGTTCACTTGTTTGCACGTGTTTTTCACAGTATGTCCGGACTCACCTGTGTGTGCGTACGTGCGTGCGTGTGTGCGTGTCTGTGTGTTTTCGTGCGTGTGTAAGAGGGTGGGTACGTGGGTGAGAGAGAGAGAGAGAGAGAGAGAGAGAGAGAGAGAGAGAGAGAGAGAGAGAGAGAGAGAGAGGAGAGAGAGATGATGATGATGATGATGATGATGATGATGATGTGATGATGATGAACTCGACATTGTCATAAAAGAAACCGCGTTTATCACACACACACACACACACACACACACACACACACACACACACACACACACACACACACACACACACACACACACACGGGTTTTTTTTATCTGTCCAAGGAAAATTAGTCACTTGTCTGAATATGACAAGGCCAGTCCTGACGCGTGCAAACTTGAATCCGTTGTTTAAACAATCTGGGAAACTGTTTTTATGCAACCAACTCTCAGATACCCCCCATACATTGCACAACTCCATAGCTCTACAAACACCGGCGAATTGTAGTTGTCCATGTTCTATAACCTTGAATATTCAGTTTTAAGGCACAGTGTATCTTGAGCAGGCTGCCTGTGTTCATACCTCTTAACCACTTTCAGACACGATTTGACGCATTTCATATGTATGTTTACATATATTGGATGCTTCCACCATTCACCGTGCATTGAATTATTTATTTGGAACTCTAGGGTCGTCACGCAAAACTTTTTGAAAAGTTTTTTTTTTAATTCATATTTAGGTTTTAATTTCTAAATAGCACCCCTATCCTTCCACTGAGCTTGCGTATCAAGTAATCTAAAGAACATATCCATTGAACAGTTACTACAATTGAACATCAATGATAAGATGACTATGACAATTTTCTCTGCTAATAAGGTTTTGGCAAGTGCAATCAACACTTACTTTGGCAGAAAAAACACAATCCAAAATCACAATGTGTGACTTCTCCATATTCATGCTGCCAGTTCTTGTTTGTTTGCTGCAGAGTATAAACAGTTCAGCTGAGTTTGTGAACCTATATGAGTGTGTGATAACAATGGAAAAATATGAATAAATGATGGAATAGCAAATTATTACATGCGATGTAGAACAGTGCCGACCATTTTCTATTTTGTTGAAAGTTATTTATTTACTAAGAAAGAAAATAATACAGAATTGTAAATCTTTAGAATCTTTCACTATATCACTTAATTTAGCCCCACGTCTGATTATTGCACTTGAATCTCTGTACATGCTTTTTATACCAGAGAGAGAGAGAGAGAGAGAGAGAGAGAGAGAGAGAGAGAGAGAGAGAGAGAGAGAGAGAGAGATGTTGGTGGTGGTGACCAACACAGAGTTGAGGACCCAGATCAATACAACAACCGCATTCTCATTCGAATAATCCATCATAAAAACTGTCATATCATTCACGATAACTGAATGAAAGTCTGAAAATGGATTTTGTTTTTTAGACCAGAGAGAGAGAGAGGAGAGAGAGAGAGAGAGAGAGAGAGAGAGAGAGAGAGAGAGAGGAACGTTTATGCATAACTCTATTCTCAGCGTTCGTTTCTTTCCTTGCCCGTACACTGATTGATCTGTGATACTATGGACATTTTGTAAGTGATACTGGAGACATGATAAGAAAACAGAATTACAAACAGAATTATACGGGAAAATGTAAAATGAATCGCTCGCGCGCGCGCGCGTGCACACACACACACACACACACACACACACACACACACACACACACACACACACACACACACACACTCACTCACACACACAGACACAGACACAGACACACACACACACATACACACACACACACACACACACACACACACACACACACACACACACTCACTCACACACACAGACACACACACACACACAGACACACACACACACACACACACACACACACACACACAGACACACACACACACGCACACACACACACACACACACATACATAAGTAGGGGTGAGGAAATCAAGCAAATAACCGAAGAAAGCCGGCAGATAATAGGCCAGTGTGGACCCCTGGCAGGTAATAGGCCAGTGTGGACCCCTGGCAGATAATAGGCCAGTGTGGACCCCTGGCAGATAATAGGCCAGTGTGGACCCCTGGCAGATAATAGGCCAGTGTGGACCCCTGGCAGGTAATAGGCCAGTGTGGACCCCTGGCAGATAATAGGCCAGTGTGGACCCCTGGCAGGTAATAGGCCAGTGTGGACCCCCTGGCAGATAATAGGCCAGTGTGGACCCCTGGCAGATAATAGGCCAGTGTGGACCCCCTGGCAGATAATAGACCAGTGTGGACCCCTGGCAGATAATAGGCCAGTGTGGACCCCCTGGCAGATAATAGGCCAGTGTGGACCCCTGGCAGATAATAGGCCAGTGTGGACCCCCTGGCAGATAAATAGGCCAGTGTGGACCCCTGGCAGGTAATAGGCCAGTGTGGACCCCCTGACAGATAATAGGCCAGTGTGGACCCCTGGCAGATAATAGGCCAGTGTGGACCCCTGGCAGATAATAGGCCAGTGTGAACCCCTGGCAGATAATAGACCAGTGTGGACCCCTGGCAGGTAATAGGCCAGTGTGGACCCCTGGCAGATAATAGGCCAGTGTGGACCCCTGGCAGATAATAGGCCAGTGTGGACCCCTGGCAGGTAATAGGCCAGTGTGGACCCCCTGGCAGTTAATAGGCCAGTGTGGACCCCTGGCAGGTAATAGGCCAGTGTGGACCCCCTGGCAGGTAATAGGCCAGTGTGGACCCCTGGCAGATAATAGGCCAGTGTGGACCCCCTGGCAAAGGGTGGTGTTTATAGTTGATGCTGATCCCGAAGCTTCTGTAGTCTCTACTAGTTCACGACATCAACACTAGCACTGTGGAATCAATGGAGACCCAAATCAACAAACATAGAAGGTAGTGGCTGGGTGTCCCGCCAGGTCGCACTGACGTTGCACTCTACTGCCGCCAACAAACATAGAAGGTAGTGGCTGGGTGTCCCGCCAGGTCGCACCGACGTTGCACTCTACTGCCGCCAACAAACATAGAAGGTAGTGGCTGGGTGTCCCGCCAGGTCGCACTGACGTTGCACTCTACTGCCGCCAAGCAAAGCTGAAGCTTCCTCTAAAATCCATCCCGAGGAACACAAAGTGGGTACATCAAGGTTACTAACCATGCTTGAGGACTCCAACGACAAAGTTGTGATATCTGTCCGACCAAAGCTAAAGACTGGCAATAGAACGTTCGGAGGCAGTGGACGTGGTAAAGGAAAACCTCAAGATCAGGGAGATGACAGGCCACACACAGACCAACAGACATGGGCTGGGATCAACAGAAATGAAATGGCGGTCAAAAGCAAAAAAGGGAAAACAAAGAGAGACATGACAATAGAGGAGCTGAAGACACAAGAGGATGCCAGGAGAATCCAGAAGGCAGTCAAGCAAGGCCAACAGGGACAGTGGACTACGAGGGAAAACGCACTGCAAAGAAGTCTCACCTGGAATGATGTATGGCACGTGGCACCTCTCAGAGTCAGCTTCATCCTCAGATCTGTATATGACCTCCTGCCCTCGAATTCCAACCTGGTTCAATGGGGGTAAATCAGATGACCCTACGTGTCCACTCTGTCACGGCAAAAAAACAATGGAACATGTCCTAAATTCGTGCAAAGCAGCGCTATCCCAGGAAAGCGCACATGGAGGCACAACCAGGTGCTCAAGGATATCGCACATGCGGTTAGCGCTTGCAGAAGAAGCCTGGTCTAGAACAGCTGTAATGTCAAAAGTATGGAAGCAGGGTTTACCGGATGGAG